>ML806221.1:76945-113962 GCA_009831015.1 Picea engelmannii | reverse complement strand
AGTGGAAATCCCATGACCCCACGCAGACCCTACGCTCTCTCCCAAATGCTGAATCGCGCAGGTACAAAGGATCTAAGAAAATCGGGCTTGAAGACAGGAATAATTGGGTTGATTGGCAAGCAAGCTCAGCCAAGTACCAAGAGTTGGAACAGAAGCTGAAACACAGTGTTGTAAAAGAGCTAGAACACAGTGTTGAAATAGAGCTGAAACACAGATGATGAAACACAGATGCTGGAACACAGATGCTGGAACACAAATGCTGGAACACAATGCTGAAACAGAGCTGGAACAGATGTTGAAACACAGTGTTGTAACAGAGCTGGAACACAGTGCTGAAACAGAGCTGAAACACAGATGCTGAAACACAAATGCTGGAACACAGATGCTGGAACACAGATTCTGAAACACAGTGCTGAAACAGAGCTGGAACTTATGCTGAAACACAGCGCTGTAACAGTGCTATTACATATGCTGAAACACAGGGATGGAACAGTTGCTGAAACACAGTTGTTACATATGCTGAAACACAACGCTGGAACAGATGCTGAAACACAGTGCTGGAAATTGTGCTGAAACAGAGTTGGACCTTATGCTGAAACAGTGTTGCATCATATTTTGTATTTTGATCTGTAGGCCCGAAGAAACTCGGGGCAATTTGTAATTGAATCTGTGGCTTTGCCACCCCTCTAATATGAACTATAACCGTTTTCGTCAAAAAAAAAAAAACATCAGCCTGAATTTTAGCATTATGTTTTATTTATGTTGTAAATATGTATTCATGCCATCTTTAGGCATAGGAATCCTATGCAGGAGTTGTTATTCAAATTGTAAAGTTGCCATTGATAGTCTAGACTATAAGATAGGCATGGTAAGACTGAAGGAGGGTTCGAATGCTTTGAGAGAGACTCATATTTTGATATTGTCTATGTAACAGAGGATATCTCCTATTGTATGTACCATACCTGAGACACTTTGGATAATAGAAATCAGTACTTTTACCTTATCATCTTGTTTCTATCTTATTCTAATTGCAGTATATTGAATGCTTCAATTGGCTTAATTGTATCTTTGTTGCAATGGAGGATCTGTTGTGATATTGTTTATAATTATATCAGAGTTTCCTCTTTGATTATAAGAAGTTCTTGTTTTAGAGGTTTTTTCTTCATATGTCTGTCAGTACTACCTGATGTAGATGGTAGGCATATTACATCTTTCTTATTGAGTCTTCCACCTATCCATTTTATTTCTTAAATCCTTATCTAAGTTACTCAAAGCCTTAGTTGTTGGTGCATATTGTATGGAGTGAGTTGTGATTGACATTATTTTCCAGAGTTTTCATTCATTTACCACCGTATCATAAAAACTTATCTTTAACATCCTGATGGGTGTTGAGCTTACACTTTAGTAGTCAAAGTGTGACTTTCAGTGCTAATATTCTTGGCGTCGCTACCAGGGAAAGGATTAAAGACTTTTCCCTGGGTTGTACAACAGATAAAATATTGATTATGAGGGTGCATAGTGATCAGTAAACTGAAGAAAATATATTGTACCTGGCGACTCCATTGTTTCAGTTGTGTCTCCCAAAGGTAGACACACAAGGTCTACTCCACATTTACCTCTGGTTGCACCTAAAGTTGACTCAGAAAATATCATAAAGAAAGGAAAGGCTTCACAAGGAGCATCTTCATATATTTTCTCAAGTATTGTTGGGGACTTACCTGACTCTACTTTTCAAACACCAATAGTTGTATCTAGCATTTCTAAATTACCTATTGTTGAAGCTCCTGTAAATTTAAAACTAGGGTAATTTCATGTTGAATACTCATCTTTTTCTCCTCGGTTGAAAGAAGAAAGTATTGAAATTTTTGATGTTCTTGCATCCCCTAAAGTTGTAAATTGGTTTATGCTTGAGAGTCTAGAGGATTTTCCCCTCCTAGGTTCTCCCTCTCCTCATTCTTTCAAATTTTTGTGACCAAAGAAGAAGGAACCTATGTCCATCTTGAGATTTCTCTATCCACCTCCAAGACCCAACCACTTTTTGTTAAACTTGAAACTCATCCATATTATACTCTTCCTTTCCCTAAGATACATGATATACATATTGCAGCTTTTCCTATCAAATCACCTCCCACTTCTACTAGAATTTAGAATCCACCTTTCCCTAATCAAATGGCAGGGGCTAATCCTCCTCAGAATAGAATGAATGTCATTGTGGTTGCTAGGTATGCCCCTCTGGTGCTTCCTCGGCCTATGAATTCCCTCCCAATAGGAGATTACCTAAATTATATCTCCAAGTTCACGGGAGAGGAGGATATCACTGCAGAAGAACACCTTGCAGCTTTTTATAGCTATGTTGATAATCTGAATATTGAGAATGAGGATGTTTGGATGAGAGCTTTTGTACAAAGCCTTGATGGTGAAGCCATAAAATGGTCTAGGAGTTTAGCTCTTGGATCAATTGTTTGGATTGAAGCCCTTGATGATTCCTTTTTAAGGCATTGAGGTTACAAGAAGGATTTTTTGTACTATATCACTGAATTTGGTGCTCTAAAAAGAAAGGAAGGTGAATCAATGTCATACTTTTCCAAAAGGTTCAACAAAATGTATAATAAAATCCCTGCTGAAATCAATTCTACTAAAACTTTTTCCAAAATAACATATGCTAGTGCCTTTGACCCTGAGTTTTGTCTTCTGTTAAGAGAGAGAATATCTACTTCACTAGCCCACGTGCAAGATGTTTCCCTAGAAGTGGAATCAAACATATTGGTTGCAGACAAATTAAGAGGAAAATATGATAGGGATAGGAGGAAACAAAAGGCAAAAGCTTCCACTTCTAATGCTTCAGCAACTAACCCTTAGGTGGATGAATTGACTAAGTTATTCAAGTCACTTTCTACAAAAATGGAAAAACTTAAACTTGAGGGGAGACAAGCCAATAGAAACACGCAATATTTTGGAAATAGGAACAATTTCAGAAGACAAAATAATGCACCTCAAATTCTTCAAAGATATCAGAGGAATAGAGATGATCAAAAGGTTCAGACCCCTCTTCAAAAGAATATGGTTGATGATAAAGAAGGAGAAAATGAGGAAGTTGATCAAGAAATTCATTGTCTAGGAGACACGTCTACTTCCCCTCACCTAACTCATTCTACTTATGAATACTCTCTAATGAACAACCAACTAAATGAGTTAAGTAAGGGAGAGAAAACAGATGAAAATTAGAATAAGTACAACTTGAGGTCAAAATAGAAAGAGGAAAATCCTAGTACATCCAATCATTCTAAAAAATCAGACCCCTCTACTAAAACAGTGGTTGCACCAAAAAAAGGAAATGAAGAACAAAATAATCAGCTTGTGGTTAAAACACCTGTCCAAGAAGTAAAAGAAATTATGAAATCCACATCTTCTTTTAACTTTGAAAATGAAATTCAAAATATTAAAATTCCAGTCCCATTCTTAGAGTTGATAAAGAATGAAGATTTCAAGAAGTCCATTTCTAAAATGTTGCAGTCTGATTTTTCTTCTCATTCAACATATTCAGTGAATTTGCAAGATGAAAAACATGCAGTGATATTGGGGCCCTTAGTGGAAGATAGGGATGACTCCTCTCCTCCTTTTTATACCTCATTGAATGTACATGAAAAGATCTTACACAAGTGCTTGATGGATTCAGGTGCATCCCATAACTTAATTCCTAAATTTGTCATGGATGAACTGGGTCTATAAATCACCAAAGCATATCATGATATATATTATTTTGACTCGAGGAAAGTGAAATGCCTAGGGGTGATTAAAGATTTGTTTGTTACTCTCTTTCAATTTCCCATGAAGAGTATAGTCATGGATATAGTAGTTGCATATGTTCCCCCTAAGTTTGGGATGTTATTGTCCAGATCATGGATTAAGAGGTTGGGAGGAACATAGCAAATGGACTTCTCCTATGCCACCATACTTGTCTTTGAGGGTGAACACAGAAGGTTGTATAGAGAAGCACAGTTGGCTTATATTATTAGTGATGAAGGTAATCCCACGAACCATCCTATTTATGATGTTGACATTGATTTTGGATCTAGCATTCTGCAAAACATTGATCTTCCTCAACCACCCCTGGAAATAATAAAGCCATCACCAACATCATGTGAAACAGTCAAACTAGATGCTCAAACTTGGAAAATGTTTTTTGATAGGGCAACTCTTAAATATAGTGTTGGTGTTGGAGTTGTTTTCATTTCCCCCTCTCAAGAAATCATAACTTTGTCTTTCAAGTTAGAATTTGAAACCACGAACAACATTGTTGAATATGAGGCTCTAGTTTTGGGGTTGAGGGTTGTTAAAGATATGAAGATTGAGGAATTATCAGTTTTTGGAGATGTAGAGATGATTGTACATCAGATCATAAATATATATCAGGAAAAGAATCCAAGGTTGAGGACTTACAGGAATGAGGTATGGGATCATATTGATAATTTCTTCCTAGCTTTCAACATATCCTTTGTTCCTAGAGAAGAGAATGCATTGGTTGATTCCCTAGTTGTTTCTGCTAACAACTTTAAAGTTCCAATACCTCCTAAACTCAAGTACAATGTTGAAGTAAAATATAGGCCTTCCATACCGGACAATGTCAAACATTGGAAGGTTTTTTAAGATGATCTTGAGATAAAAAGATTCCTGGAAACAGTGGAAGAATTTTTTGTACTTCACATTGATGAAGATCTAGATGATGAAAATAGTCCTAATGTTGATAAATTCCTGAACAAAATTGCAGACCACAAGATTGTCCAGTTGCCTAGCAATCATATCCCTAAGGGATTGGTTCCTTTAGAGAGATATGTTGATAGTAATGATGTGGTTGTCAAAGTAAGAGGTTCAAATGAAAATGTTGATTTGACATAATTCAATCTACGTACTGATGAAACTCCTAAGTATGTCAAGTTGTCTAGTAGTCTGTATATCAAACTATTAAAGGAATTTGATGATGTCTTTGCTTGGAAGTATGATGACTTGCAAACTTATGACACAAGCATTATTGAGCACAAAATTCCTTTGAAGGACAATACCAAACCTTTTAGACAAAAACTGAGGTAGATTAATCATATGTTGTTTCCCATCATGGAGAAGGAGGTCAAAAAATTGCTTGATGCTCAGATCATCATACCTTTAAGGTATTCTAAGTGGATAACTAATCTTGTCCCTATTAGGAAAAAGAATGGAGAAATCAAACTTTGTGTTGATTTCATAAATTTAAACAGGTGTTCTAGGAAAGATAATTACCCCTTGCCTAAGATGGAACATATTTTGCAAAGGGTGATAGGCTCAGCTAGGATGTCCATGATTGATGGCTTTTCAGGATACAATCAGATTTATGGTTTTCCTAGAGATAGGGAAAAGATAGCATTCACCACTCCTTGGGGTGCATTCATGTATTCCAAGATGCGCTTTGGTCTCATGAATGCAGGGGCAACCTGTCAGCATGCAATGGATATTTCTTTTATTGGAGAAAAAGATAAGTTTGTGATGATCTACTTAGATGGAATCACAGTGTTTTCAAAATATGATCAAGAGCACTATCAACATTTGGAGAAGGTGTTCCATAAATGTAGAAAATTTGGAATGTCACTTAATACCAAGAAGTCCCACTTTGTTATGAAGGAAGGTAAGTTGTTGGGACACATTGTCACAGCTGAAGGGGTAAAAATTGACCCAAGTAGAGTAGAGGCCATCAAGACTCTGTCTCTCCCTAGGTCCAAGAAAGAGAACCAATCCTTCCTGGGTAAGATAAACTTCTTGAGAAGATTCATTTCTAATTTTGTGAGTTGGTTAAGTTTATTACATCCATGCTGAGAAAGGGGAATGAGGTAAAATGGACACTTGAAGCTAGGAATTATTTTGATCAAATTAAACAAGCACTAACGAAGGCACCTATTCTTATCAGCCGTGATTATTCAAAATAATTCTTGATATTTTCTTTTGCCTCAAATGATACATTAGCTCCTATCCTCCTTCAGAAAAACTCAGATGGAATGGAGCAGCCTATTTCTTTTTTCAGCAGGGCTTTGAGAGATGTTGAAGTCAGGTATGACATCATGGAGAAGCAAGCTTATGCTTTGGTCAAATCCCTCAAAGCTTTCAGAGAATATGTTCTACATGCTAGAATTATTGCTTATGTCCCTTCAGGCTATGTTAAAGAAATTCTAATTCAGCCTGACATAGATGGAAAGAGAAGTAAGTGGATTGCCAAAATTCTAGAATTTGATCTTGAGATGAAACCTACCAAGCTGGTGAAAGGACAAGGTTTAGCTAGATTGTTAGATGAATCAAATTGTAAGGCACTTGGGGTTAATTTCATGAATGTGGATTATGTATATCAACAGACTTATATCACTAGCAACAGCTCACATATCAACACCAAATTGACAGAGTGTAGCTGGTACAAGGACCTCATCCATTTCTTGCAGACATTGCAACCTCCTACTGGACTTGAGAAGACTAAGGTGAGGGATTTAAAGATCAAAGAATTCAAATATTGCATTGTTGATTATGTTCTGTATTAAAAGGATCATGTAGGGGTTCTTTTAAGATGCTTGGATCCAGATGAGGCAAAGCAAACCATGACTAATTTTCATGATAGCCTATGTGGAGATCATCATTTTTGGAGGACCACAGCATATCAAATACATAGAGCTGGGTACTTCTGGCCTAGTTTATTCATTGATGTATTTGAAAAGATCAGGGCCTGTGATAAATGTCATAAATTATCAGGAAAGCAGCGGCTAAATATTTTCCTCGGAATCCCATAATGGTATATGGTCCTTTCCAACAATGGGGATTAGATTTCATTCGAGAAATCCATCCAACTTCAAGTGGCTAGCATCATTGGATCTTGAATTCCACTGATTATTTCACCAAGTGGATAGAAGCCATTCCCACAAGAAATGAAACACATAAAGTAGTCATTAGCTTTCTGGAAGATATTTTGTCAAGGTTTGGTTGTCCTAACAAGATTGTGATTGATAATGCTGCAGCTTTTAAAGCTGAACCTCTGGTCAAGTTTTGTGAAAAGTTTGGGATCCAGCTTATTCACTCTACTCCTTATTACCCTCAAGGTAATGGCTTGGCAGAATCCTCCAACAAAGTCTAGTAAAAATCATCAAAAAACTGCTAGAGGATAACAAAAAGTATTGGGATTCAAAGTTGAAGTTTGATCTATGGGAAGATAGAGTAACTACCAAGAGATCAATTGGCACTACTCCTTTTCAGCTAGTCTATGGAACTGAAGTTGTTTTTCCTACTCAACTAGCATTACCTGTGGAAAATTTTCTTCAAGACAAACAAGGAGAACCAGATGACATGATCAGGATGATGCATCGGCTAGTGGAGGTACAATAGACCAGGGAGCATCTCTTTGATAAAGCACAAATCCATCAGTAGAAAATCAAAGAAACTTTCGACAAGAAGGTGAAGAAGGAATATTTCCAGCTGGGAGACATGGTGCTCAAATGGAATGCACAAAGGCAAGACAAGGTTAAACATGGTAAATTTGAAGCCTTATGGATTGGTCCTTTCAAGATTTCTGAAGTTTTGCAAAATAACACTTTCAAATTGCAGAGCTTGGAAGATATTGAATTTTCTGGTGGCCCGGTCAATGGGCATTTTATGAAGAAATACTTTTCCTGAAGCCATGAGTGACTACCTTTCATTGTAAATATCAATTTTTAGTTTGTTTTATTTGCTTTAAATAATGACCACATAGTCCTTGGATAAGGCATTGGAATTGCATGTTCTTGGAATCTCACAGGGAGCATGCCATCCCCTGTGGAGCCAAATGTTATCACATAAAATTGTAAGGGTCAAAAATCATTTCAGTTTTGTTTTTTTTGAGTCATAGGTTTTCTTAAGTTATAGGTTTTTTATGTCTTCTTATTATAGTCATAATTCAAATTTTGATTTAAGTAAGCTAAAGCTAGTTTGGCCTTGGTCTAGAGTCCTTGGGTTATGTCTTTGTTATCATGACAAGTTGAATAAACCCTCATGAGTCACATCTTTGAACTCTCCATCATCACCTTGACACGTCACACCTCCATGTTGTACATAAGATCCTCCTTTGTCACCTTTTATTCATTTAGTTGTCAGATCAGATTTGATCTATGCATTGCCAACTCACTAGGAGAGTTCACAACATACTCAAGTACTCCATGCATTCATTGCCATCATTGCATTTAAATATCGCGTCAAATAACATCTCATTGTTTTTAGAGCTTGTATTTTAAACAAATTCTCGGGGATTATGTCATAAAAGTTTCTAACAGCTTCCTCCAAGTGTGCAAATTATGTTTGAGCTAGGCGCTACGAACTGGCACTGTGAACCTGGTGCTACAGACAAGTGTTGTGAACTGGTTGAAGGAGAGTGTTGGAGGTTGGACTACTTTCAAACACCCTTGTGAAATTTCAAAGACATCAACATCAAACTTAGGACCACCAGGTACTCCATGAGAGTTTTCATTCTGTTTGAAGGTCGAGAAAGGGATTTTGGTTGTTTTTCCTTTAGACATTTCCAATTGTCACTGCCTTGCTATCCGTTTGCAAAATTCACTTAAAAGATGCTTTGAACTCTTCCTATTGAACCTGGTCACCTTCTAACCTCATTCGGTTTTTCCTCTTGCTCAAAATTTGTTTGTTCCTATCATTTTCACCTAGTGTTGTGAACTAGCTCACAGAGCGTTGGTGAACAGGGCATTGTGAACCCTTTGTTCCAGCATCGTTAAAACCTCGTCCTCTGCATCTTTCTAAAACTGCAACCTTAACAGAGTTAATTATATCCCTATCCACTTTGTAGTGCCCAGTTGATCATATGTGGGAGAAGACTTAAAATTGCAGGTGTAGTGATGTTGTTAATCCACTTTTTATGTTGATAAAAGCCCTTTTGTAGAGTCTTATCTCTCTTTCCGTTCGTCATAACTTTCATTGGATTTTACTTAGCTTTACCTTTTAAATAATGCCATGTCTCATTCTTGGATGTGTATAAACTGAAGTCTATAAAAACTATATACAAGGTTAGCCTATTGGCGAACGTTTTGTCATCAAAGTCCAAATCTTGTATATTCCTTGTTTCACACATCTAGCAGTCATTAAATATTACAGAAAGTTTTTCTTCAAACAATAGTTATGAACCAAATTCATAACTATTTAATGACTGGGAATTCTCACTAAATTTCATTGGGACCAAAACCAAGGTGGGAATGTTAGAATTTGAAGTTTCAGAGTTTTGCATCTCAGTTGCAACAGAGATACCCAACACGGGAGAAAAATGGTTCAAGGCTATGACATTAAATGATGTTTTCTCCAAGGAATTTCTTAAACCAGAGTGTCAGAAGGACAACTTGTCCAAAGGGGTCCCTAGAAATCATATTCTTGAAGGTTTTGATAAAATTTTGAAGGTTATTCAAAGGTATTTTACCTATGAGGGAAGATTTAACATGGTTTATCAATATCACATCAGGTTGCTATTACACTTCACAAGGAAAGAAAAAATGAATCACACTTTTTACCTCTTTAGAAGCATTGGTAAGATGGTTGATAGAGTTCAAGCCAAATCTAAACAAGTAGACACAAGTGTCTTTCACTCTTGCCTTATTAAAATGTTGGTCATGGAAGAGTTGAGAAAGAACAATGTTGATTGGGAAACATTCCTCACTGCATCACACTTTCAGTTGAATGTTGCCCCCACCCCACAGTCCAAAATACAAAGCCCTACTCATGTGGATAAGACTGTTTGTTCAGAGGTTTACAAAGAAGAAAAGAGGTGATGCTATGACTGATACAAATGAAACAGAGGCAGGAGAGCCTTCACAACCTTCGCATAGGGAAGTTTCACCCATGGCAGAGCCCATTCCTATGGAAGTTACTCCAAGAAAATCTACAGGCCTGAGAGGAAGAAATCTTATGTTCCCTTTACCTATTGTTGCAAACGAGATTAAGCCTAGGAGGCCTTTTACTAGGGCAGCAAGTAAGCAAAATGTTCCTGTGAAAATTCATGTAGCAGAAATTTCAGCCCAAAGAAAAGGTAAATCCAAATTGGTTGAGCAACCCATTGAAATTGTTGATATCACTACTCCCCAAGAAGAAATCAATCCCACTTTCAAGAGGCTCAAAAGACAACTCAAGGAAGCAAGAGTTGAAGTTGATAGGATGAAAAAGGAAGACTTGAGTGTCAAAAGGAAATTTAAGGAAGTGTTGTATATTCATCGTAAGTCCATTGACAAGGCAAATTTTATGTCTAAGAGATTCTTGCCCCTCCAAAGGAAGCTCGGAAATATCTACAGACAAAACAGATCTTATCAAGCTTAGATCATAAAGCTAAAGGCAAAACTACAACCTTTTAAAGAAGAGTTGGCCCAGAGAAATCTGGACATGTTGGCTAAGGTTGCTACCAAGAGAATCTCTAGAGTTAAAAAATGAAAAAATTGAGCCTCCTTAACCAGTATCAGTTTTGACAAGTTTCATGTGTTATGCATTTTGCATTTTTTAGGATGGTTATGCTTTATAAGCCATGTTTAGCTACTGGGATGTTCTCTTCTTGTTATGTACCGAGATTATAAGTTATTACAACATTTTGGGGCACTGGAGATAGTTTTTGGAATATTTTAAGATTTCATCAAATGAAACGAGCCACTACAGGAAAGTTCGCAATGCTTAGTGCTACAAACTGGTTGATACAGACAGGCGCTACGAACTGGCGTTGCGAACTCATGTTTTGGAGTTTTTGAAGGGAGGAACAGTTTCCAGGTGTTAAGATGGAAGCATTTCAGTTGTCTAAGGGTTAGTTGCGAGCTAGGATGCCACTTTCCAAAGGAAGATGCGCTCAAAGGTACACTTCATCGACCATAAAGAAGATGTTGCAAACATTATCAACATTAGCTTGAATTTTAGCATTCTATTTTTATTTTTTTGTATAGTTGTAGTCATTCCATCTTTAGGCATAGGAATCCTATGGAGGAGTTGTTCTTCAAATTGTAAAGTTGTCAATGACAGTCTAGACTATAAGATAGGCATGGCAAGATTGAAGGAGGGTTCGAATGGTTTGAGAGAGACTCATATTTTGATATTGTCTATGTAACAGAGGATATCTCCTATTGTATGTACCAGACCTGAGACAATTTGGATAATAGAAATCAGTCCTTTTCCATATCAACTTGTTTCTATCTTATTCTGATTGCAGTCTATTGAATGCTTCAATTGGATTAATTGTATCTTTGTTGCAATGGAGGATCTGTTGTGATATTGTTTATAATTATATCAGAGTTTCCTCTTTGATTATAATATGTTCTTGTTTCAGAGGGTTTTTCTTCATTTGTTTGCCAGTACTACATGATGTAGATGGTATGCATATTACATCTTTATTATTGAGACTTCCACCTATCCATTTTATTTCTTAAATCTTGATATAAGTTACTCAAAGCCTTATTTGTTGGTGCATATTGTATGGAGTGAGTTGTGATTGATATTATTTTCCTGAGTTTTTATCCATTTACCACCTTATCATAAATACTTATCTTTAACATCCTAATGGGTGTTGAGATTACACTTTAGCAGTCAAAGTGTGACTTTCAGTGCTAACACTAGGGATAACTAAGAAGATGATGTCTCGAGGCCCTCTGGTCACAGACATGGAGTACCGAGAGACACATGGCTAACAACGTCCACTTGCACGGACAGAGGTCCGCCTCACCACCACATATCTTAGATTCATCACGATGGTATCAGCCACACCAGCTTACTTCTGGAAGACATTGGGTCTTGCTCCATGGGGTATAAGCCAAGTATTATGGTGAGTGTCATTTCAATATTTGAGGCATTTGAGTATGGTGCATTTAAATTTGTTTTTGATTATTTGAAGTTATTCTCTTTTCCATGTTTCACCTTGGTGGTTGACATTGCACCCTTGTAAGTGGTCACCTGTGGGGATGGGTTTGCTATTGGGAGGTCCCCTTGAGCAGTCATCGTGCCATTCTCGATCATACTTACCACTTTCCACACTTCATCCTCTCGTCTCCTTATCATTTCAGATTTTCGGGTGTACTAACCCAAGAAGGGGTTGTCCCTCATTTCATGGGAAGAAGGGGCTAAAGGCCCTGAGGGAATGTAGTTCACAAAAGATAAAATCCAAATCATAACCTTCCATATGCTCACCCAAAATAGGTCTTTAGAACAATGAAATGTTTCTCCTAAAAAAATTCAAATACCTGCAAAAGCAAACACATAGATATAAATGTCCCACTTGTTGAGGGATCTACACAAGTGTGTTACAAGCTAGACTATAACCCCATGGCACTTTGTGTACTTCTGACTTCAAGTAACACTATGGTACTTCCTCCCAAGCTATATGTTACCCCATAGGGAGTACCCAGTTGTTCTGGACCTTAATTAATTAATGGCATTAAATGGGCTTGGAAAAAGGATGCATTGAAAACGAAGGTGCAACACACTCTCTACAAAGGCACCCATAAATGAGACACTATGATCGCTTGTATGTCATGAACCCCATGCCCAAAAGTCTGACCCCCATCCACTTCATATTCTCCACATGTCTTAGATGGGGTGCCACCTGGGAAACACTCCTTGACTTAGGGGATGATTCACCCAATAGGTAACTTTGCCAACCCTCCCATACCTAAACTTGGCAAGTTGCATAGGGTGTTTGAGAACTTGTTTATTTTGATGAGGTTGTTTTTTATTCACATGCTTAGGTGACTCTTTTATTGATTTGATTTACTTATCATGATACGTTTGACTTGAGATCCTTGGAGGGAGTATTCATTGTCTTTGCAGGACCTTGCTTGGTGGAAAGTTTTGGAGGAACAAGCCTAGCTTGGGCTTCCTTGGGGCATGAAGCCCGCACACCAAATGATTATGGTAGCTTCTGGAGGCTTGAGAAACACCTTGGAGGATACCCTAATGCATGAGAGGGATGCCTTTGGAGGCCCAACGTTTCACCTCCAAGCTCCTAGGACTTGCTATAAGTGCCAAAATGTCACCCTAGAGAGGGTTGACGCCATCTTTAGGGTTTCTTGTGTGCAATTTTTAAATTAAATTGGATTTAATATTGTAAAGGGGGGAAATAAAGGGAAATTTCTCCCTTATTTTGTGGTTTACCCTAACTTAAGTGGAAAAACACTTTTTAGGAGATTTGTATAAATAAGAATCATTTCTATTTCATTTTTATCATAGCTCTCCCATTTGGAGAAGATACTTGGATGAAATTTATGCCCTCTTTGGGAAACTTGGATCTCTCTCTCTCTCTTGCAAATGTATTTTGGTGATTTATATTGGTGTATTGTGGAGCTAAGGTGGTGCACACCTCTTGGAGGATTATTCTCTTTTTTTGTGATGGAATTTACTTGGTGAACTGAGGTTTTATATTGCGTCTCTCTTGGAATTGGTAAGAAAAATCATCAATTTGTTAGTTATTCTTACTTTTTTCATAGTGTTTTTGGTTGAAACCCTAGGAGGAGTATAAATGCATACACCCTCCATCAAGATTCATATCCATTGCTAGTTACTAAGTCAATTTTGGACAAGGTGGCTATGACTACAAGGGTGTATACCCTCGTAGATTTACCTAAGTTTGATTTGCATACCCTAGGGAGTAATAGGGTTTACACCCCTAGGGATATTGTAGATCCAACTCTTGTATCCAATACTCCATTTACCCATATTTTAAAAGGCACTAATCTGATTTTGGCATTGGAGAAATAAAATTGCTTTCATTGGGTAACATGATTTTACGAGATTTTCAAGTTGTTTGAAGTGGAATCAATTATATGCTCTACTAGCTTTCTTGAGCCACTAGGGCATCCTCTTTGGCTAAGGATATATTACTTTCGTTATAACATTAAATATATATCCATTAGGACTGCAGCAAATTGCTCTCAAACTTTTACTTTTGCTCTCTTTTCAACCGTCAGAATTTGCTAGAAAGCTACCATAATAATCTACTTGTCATTTAGCATATTTTGGGTGGTTTACTTGTAATTTTGGGTGGTTGGAATTTTATGTTGTAACAATATTTTTCTACAGCCATAAGTCTTTTATAATATCTCTGCAATAACATCTTTAAACAGCCCTATATTGTTGCTAAAGTCTTGCTCTATCTCACTTGAGTTATACTAGTCATTGCTAGCTTTTCTCTTGCATCTTTAACTAGACTTTTAGTGACTTATTTAGTAGATTTGATTATTATTTACTCGTTGAACTATATCATTCTTTACTGCTGCTATACAAGACAGCAAGCTTCACTTGCTTTTCCATTGGATATCAAGGCTTGTATACTTTTATTTTCTTGTGTCTTGGGAAGGTACAACAATCTTTTGTAGGTACACTACTTCTTGGAAACCTTCCCTCATCAACAAGACTTCATCCCAAGCCTTCCATCTCTCCAAAAATTGACCTATAGAGACTTCACTTCCATAACCTCACTTTCCATCTCATTTCCCCTAAAGTCACCTGGATTCCTCCCTTGTGTTGGATTTATCCTTCACTAAAGCGAGGGGAGGGTTTATCTAAGGTGACAGTGGGTATACTCTCCCACAGTTATCGCCATCTCGTGAATTGGGTGGTGTTGTTTCTGAGATTGATTCTAAGGCTCAAAGAATAATGTCAGGCATCAAAGGTTTTAAATGAAATGTTTTTATGAGTGCTTTTTTCTACCTTCAGTTTTTTGAGAAATAATCTTTAAAGGAAATTAATAAAAAGGCAGTACAGAGGTTGTGTCTCGTTATCTGAGTCGCAATTATAATGTCAAATGATGTAGAAAGATTTACAAAACTGTTAAAACAAAGTCAGGTATCAATTACAGATAAGTCTCACCTTGTTTGCAGTAGAAGAAAATTAGAGAATGCACCCTTGAATAGGATATAAAAATGTAGTAATTCACACAGATCACAGGTCTTGTTTTACCCATAGTAATAACAGAGGAAAAGTTGTTTACTGAATGAACTCCTGGTATAATATGATCACAGTAGATGTAGTACTAAATTGCAATCAATCACTCTTCAAGAATTACCGAAAGAAATTCAGAGAAATGGAAACATAGAGGGAACACATAACTCAAATTGAACAAAACTTAGAATCTTTGTCTGCACTTGTATTAATACTCAAAAGAGTTTCTCTTTTACATTCGGAAAGAAGCAGCCTCGAATAGATCTTAAATCTATCTATTTATACAAAATTTGTCACAACTGAAAACCGTTGGACTTCCCACAATGTATCACTAAAAATAGAATACATCTGAATAAAATAACAATATACAAATATTGTTGAGTTTTGTTGGCGCTTCCTCTGTCTCTTTGTTTGCTTGCATATGCACTCGTTTTCCTTTGATCTTTGAGCTGGGTACACATGTCATTAAGGCCACCCCAATCATTTGGCTTACTATCTTGTCCATTTCATCGCGTTGCCATCTGTCCCTTCGGGTGTGCTCAGTGGGACAAGGAATTGTGGTTGAAGTCATGGGGGGGATAATTAGATAAATAGCTCAGTGTTGGCTCGTTAAGGGATGGATAACAGTTACAGGGAAGAGTAATTGTTCACGAAAAGAATGATGGGGGAACTAGTGTCCAATGAGGAGGTGGGATGAGTGGATATAAGAATGTGAGTGGTAGGGATAGATGGGGTAAGTGATTGTTGGAGGGTGAAAGGTAGAGTGGGTGGAGAAGGTGGACGTTGTGCATGTATTCTCATTTTCTCCCAGCTACACTCGCTTTTCCCTGTTCAATGCATTGGGTGCACTTGTCCATTAATGCTACCACGAATCATGAAGGTTCAATCCTTTCATTTAGTTCAAAAGAAAACATCTTATTATGTATTTGTGGAATCTTCTCCTATATCTTGTTCACCTCATGGACTGTGACTTGAAACTATGAACTTGGACTGACCAACCATTCATTGATTTTAAGAAAATCAATCTGGATCATCTCTTGGATGGTCTCCTGAGTGTTTTCCTTGTTCTTTCTGGAGCTTTGTTGGTTCATTTCTATATCAATATTCCCCAAGGCCTGTGAGATATTATTCCCTTCGAACTCAATCAACTTTTTATTTAATGAAGACAATGCCTCTAGACAAGCCTCTTTTACATATCTGGAAAGTTTCTTGCCTTCTTCCAGATTTGTTTCCCAGGATTTTAGGGCCATTTCGCCTCTTACTTGTTCAGAAAGAGAGAGAAGGGTAAGACCAAGGGTATTATCTCTCTGTATCCATATGAGAACTTCTTGAAACTTAAATTAGGCCGAGCATGCCTCTTTTTTCTTGACATAAATATCTTTCAGGGAAAGGTCTACTACCTGATAGCATTTCTCAATAGCATCTACTTTTAGATAGAGTTCTTGCTAGGCAACTTCCATCCTCTCATTGACTTCTAATGCTTGTGTTTTGAAGGCCGAAATGTCTATCATTGTGTTCTTTGTTAGGGTCAATCTGGCCTACACCTGCTCAATCAAATTTTCACGCTAAGTGATCATTCCTTTGCTTGTCTGTGAACTTTGGTAGAGAAAATCAAGGTTATCATGTAACTGCTTAATTTGATGTTGATGACTAGCCCTGATTTGCTCAAAGTCTTGGTTCATCATGCTTCTGACAGTGTGTTATGTACTATATATCTCATTTTGCAATTGTTCTACCAAGAGGCATTTATGTCGCGGTTGTTTGGTTAAATTGTCTATTGACCATTGATTAGCAGTGGAAAAATCCCATAATGAACTTGCAACCTCTTTTTCAAACTCTAGACCATCATGGTCTTTCTCTTCATACACCAATCTTCGCCTTTTAGTGATAACTCCATCCTTATGGTGAGATTCTATTTTCATGCTAGCCTTTTGTTTCTTGTTGAAAAAGAAATTTGAGGGAGGCATCTCTTCTGGCAAGATAAGGGTAAGATCACCTACAAAAGTGAGTTCAGAACTAAGATTTTCGAAGCCGGTCTGTAAAGGGGTTAATGATGCAATGGGAGAAGCAATTTTCGTGGAATGGTGTTGTCATGTTGTATTTGGGGTGCCAACAGAAGTAGCCGGTGTTGAATGAGGAACAACCTGTCCCAGATTCATGAAATCCTTGAACCGAGCTAACACTTGTGAATCATTCAGTCCTAACAATGATGTTCTTATTTCATGAAATAATACTTTTGGGCTTTTCGAGACCTCTTCAACTTTGTGCTTAGTGGAGGAACTTGGCTCAGATCTTGTAGGTCTGGCTTCCTATGAAGGAGGCGTGAGATTTGACTCTCCATGCAATATCTTTGGTAAACTATTACATCTATGTTTTTGAAAGATGAGGAACCCAGCTTGTTGGTCAGGGGGCAGATTCCAGAATCTTCTTCAGACTTCCTCATTAGATCTAAATCCCCTGAACATTTCGTCATAAGGAGAATTCTCGTGCATGTATCGCTTCATGTTAAACTGAGCCGGATGATTTTCCACTATCTTATGTGGATCATGCTTATTGAATTCGATGTCAACTAATTTGACATCCTCCAGGGTTGCGGCCTCGACTTTAGAGTGACCGAAATCGAATAATGTGAACATGCAAACTTGAATGGGGAAAGTCGGCCAAACTTTTTTCTAAGTTTCTTTCAACTCCTTGCTGATACCTCCTGCTACTCTCTGGTATGCCACTTCTCTGCACATCAGCCTGTCGGGTAAAAACTATAGGAGGGCATGAGGAGAAACCAAACAACCAAATACTCTGATATAGAATAAATTCTCCTCAATGAACCATTCTGGCAGCTTGCCTAAGTTCCCCATAATCCTTTATAAAATCCAGGGTGGCGGGTGACCATAAATAGCTATATGCACAGGCACTACAACGTTCTGACAGATTTCGTAAAAGAAATATTTGGTGTTCTCCTCTAATAATTTGGAGTGATAGAAATGAATTGGCTCAGAACTGGCCGGGGTCCAACTCTAGTTCATCAGGGGAAAAGGGGTCATTAAACAAATGGCATCCATAATATATGCCGACATATAAAAATGGGCAGGTTTCCCTTTTGATTTTGTTGATTTATACTCAACGATTTCCTTGGCCAAATTATCCGATAGCATTTTGGCCCAGTTAAAGGTGTAACCCTCGGCTACTTCATTCATGATGGCTACCCACTCAACTGAGAAATGTGTAGGATTCTTCCTTCCGAACAGGCAATAGAGCATCATGGATACATACAACATATGAGCGTCTAAAGATGTCGGGGCGTATATACCATGAGCGTATGCCCTGAACTTTTCCTGATGTCCCCACCAGGTATTGACTATATCATGACCATTTCTAGAGTATTGGGTGCATTCCTTTCTCTCAAACTCTAGAATAAATGTGGCATTGTAAGTGTATTTAGGAGTAGGGGAAATTTTGTACATTATTTGTTGGTGCTCTGGTCAAAAAGAGTCGACGATGACCTGCTGGTGGTTGATGATGCTTCTGGTTTGGATGTCGACATGTTCCAAGACCCAATTTATCATATCGTTGTAGGGTATGATTCTTGGTCATGCAGTGATGTTATGTAGTTCCGACTGTGCTACATGTCTAAGCTTAGTTGTAAAGGAGTCGTCATCTTCTTCGACAAAGTCATCTGGACAGTTAATGATCTCATGCTCTAAGACATCAAAAACCTGCGTCAAAGTCTTAATGGCGTCTGCAACTCGCGGAGTTGTGTATGATAGAACATATGTGTTTGGATTTGAATCATCACCTAATGCATCAAGCTTCTTTACAGCTTTTTGTGGCACCATAATCCTCAAGGGAACGTAATTAGCTTACATGTGACAAGAGAAGTATGTAAGCTCTACACTGGATAAAAACTGCTAATTGCAAATGGTAAAAATGACTTTGAAATTCGAAGTGCTTTATTCAAAAAGTCTATTGATCTTCGTATAGCTTTACTGATGAAGAATTTATTAAACTTAATGGAATTCATTACCTAGTGATTCATAATCCTTATTTGAAATCATTATCCTTAATCAATCATAAATGTTATTAATACTTTGACGGTTCACGTTTGGGAGTTTTGGATGCGACAAGGTGGAAATCTCTTGAAGTCTGAATTTGTGGAGGATTTAATCTCTAAGTAATCACGTTTAAGTCTTAATTAATCATGTTGTATTAAGTTTAAGTATTTCAGAAGTTGGGACTTCAGAAGTTTTGAATATAGCACAAGGGAAATTTTATGAAATCCGAAACTGCAAAGTAATTAATTAACTCTTAATCATGACTCATTAAAGTCGTTAACCGTTTTATTAATTCCTTGAAAACCCTTTTTTATTTTTTGTAATCACTTTACTTCAACGCTTTGATAATCCGAGGATTGTGAAATAAAAAACTCCCGAAGAGTAATCTCTCAGAGTGACGTGGCAGGGATGATGTCACTCTAATGACGTGTCGATAAAAGAGAGGTGCCACGTGTCACTTGAAAACATGTGAATCATCTGACGTAAATGTCAAAAATGAGTGCCACAAGTCAACTCAAGGAAATTTCTTTAAAGAACATGTGTCCTATGAATCATGTTCGTGAGTCCTTTAGGAAAATTCATGAGTGGTTATCTTCGAGTTTCGGAATTTCAGGGTTTTCGTTGTTTGGGTTTGCTGGAATACCCGAAGCGCGAAGCTGCGAAGCGACGGTTGAAGGCTTTCTTTTAAAACTCAGGCGGCTTTAAAACTCGAAGATCATTAGGATCGTTAGATCAAATTAAAGAAACTCATTGACAGTAGATATTCTAAGCGCCTTATTGCTAAATAACAACCAATGGATTTGATTTAGAATTAAAAGCAACTCTCTAAGGTTTTTGCTTTTGGGGTAAAATCTTTTATTTTTAAGAGGTAAAATATAAAGTTCAAAATCTCAAAATTAGTTGTGTTCCAACAGGTGGAGCTTTTCCCAACCTACATTTTGTGCGATAACACTCCCATCACTCCTCTAATAATCTTAATCCATACAAATCCACCCATAATTCAATTTGGATGACAAATATTTGTATTCACCTTTAGCTTATGCCCATTGGTCTCATTTCCCATAACCACGAGATTATGATCCAACGAAAACACAAAGGATTCTAAATGTTTTTATATATCTTCAAAATTAAATGCAATATGTGAACACAAACAACCATATGCTAGTGACTTGAAAAAGGAACCATTGCATTATCCAAGGAAATTTTCTATTGCCTGCTAGTGTGAGAGTTCATGAATTTTTTTTAGTTGACTTACCCTTTTCATTCCCATAAATACCATTCACTTAAATGAAGCCATCCATCTAGTTAGAAAAAAACATGAATACACAACCACTATTTAGCCACCTACCAGCACATGGGCTTGGAGAGAGAGAGAGAGAGAGAGAGAGAGAGAGATGACTCGTATGAATGTGTGTAGCCTCAAGAAGGATCGAATTGTGACACACAGCTTCAACTAGATCGAATTACAGTGCACAACCTCAATTGGGATCAATTAACAAAGTGTAGGCTTGCCAATTACTTAGCAAACACAATTTTTTCAAAATTTTAGGGACGAGAATAGAAATTAGCTTGAAAAGGCAACAACCATATTAACTTAGTCATTGATATTATATCTCCAGGTGAAACGGATGGTGGTTAATTCATATTTTTTTGGCATTCGTCAATTGCTAATGAAGAGTAAAATTTTGAGTGAACTAACAAAGCCATAGTTGGGAATTCACCATTAAACCATTACTACGACTACAGGCAATATGTCAAATACATAAAAGAGCTTCCTGCAATAAATCACACACATGTTTTAACACAACACATACAAAAATTGATCACACCATTAGCATAGTGTTTACCCTAGAAACCCAAATGGGAAAAGCAACATTTGATTGGTTGTGATCAATCTCTTTATTTCTCGATAAATGTGCAGGTTACAATACCCTTTGTCTCTCTAATACATTCTTAGTATTCACATGGGAATTTGAGCAGCAATTCCTCTCAATATCAAGAAAAGAACCCTCATTCCTTTGTAGTGCATGAATAAATAGGATAATGTCTTAGCTAGGTGGTCAATTGGAAGGCTGGGAATCCCCAAGTCCTAAACTTCCCCCCAAATCTAGCATTGGATTCTCCTCTTTTGTCTCTTCTCAAAAGCACTTTGAGGAACAATTTATCATGTTTTATTTTTTTAATACACAAATTTTTTCTTCTCATTTTACCATTTCTCTTTCTTTCAATTTTTTACTTTTCCCATGCTGACATTAAAAGTACAATGTTAATGCAAGTGTGGAAATGAATTGAGATAGCATGGGGCACTTCATGCCATCAACCATGTCTCTTACCTCATCCATTATCTCAAACCTTGATTTTTCCAATCCTTGTAGAACTTGAGCTTATAGCCAATCGTGTTCTTGTGTGGACCCAATTCAAATCACACTTCCCCATTAAGAGGCATTTGGTCCCCAAAAGCTTCCAAGGATAGGTGAGGGAACTTTCTTTCATTTTGGTTCCTCTCATACCATTTTACTTTCCTTGGAATTTTTCCTTTGAAGCAAATATTCCAAATCTCTTGAAGTCTTCTATGGGTTACATATCCCTTCCTGAGTAGAATTGTGTCCTTCTTCAATTATTCAAGAGTAGGAGGTGAAAAGTCTTTGACAATGGGGAGAACCTAATGGTCCTCTTCTCCATATAGCATGGATGGCTCAACAAACTTCAGATACTCCACGTTGATCATTGAACTAATTTGCATGTAAGGAGGAATTCCCAATTTGAAGGCATTCTACTCAATGATGTCAAAAGGTCCATATTTGAAGGCTTGAGTTTATTCTCTACTCTTTGCAAGTGTTCCTTGTGGATGTAAAGCCATGCATTGTCTATAATGTGAACTTATGATCTTCTTTGTGTTATTCATTGTCTATCTTTATATTGTTACTAGCTTCTCTCAAGTTGCTCTTGTACCTTTAGATGTATATGTTGGATCCTTTCAACAAATGTGCTTGCCTTCTTCTCATCTCCTTACAACTTTGCTTCATCCTTCTACTATCCATACATAATGGCATATGGTGAGGGAGGTAAATAGCTAAATCAAGTCTTAAAAGGTGATTTTTTATTAGAAGTATGAAGTGGTTAATTGTATGAGTGTTGGATGTACACCAATTATGTGTCCCATCTCTTTGGATGTTTGCTATTGTACCCTCTCAACAACTGTACCAACATTTGTTTGACGACTTTCATTTGTCCATTAGTGTAGGAATGAAATGTCATGGAATACCTCTACTTGGTATCCATTCTCTCCAAAATCATTGTCCAAAATCTGGACAAGAACATTCTATCTCGATCAGATATGATGGACCTTGACAACCCGAAATGTACCTAAACATGATTGGGTGAAACAAGGCACTTAAGAAGCTAGATTAGAAACATGTGTTTTATGCAAAAAATTGCAGCCTTATGTCTGTATAATTCAGTGGAAAACAGCAGAAAAATCAACCATGAAAAGTTTCCAAGAACTAGCTCAAAATATGCACCCTAGTTAGTAGAGTAAATGAGCAAAGTTAGAGAGCTAGTCTAGGGTTATTTTAGGAGTTATGAGAGTGTTAGTAGCTAGGGTTATGAAGCCCTAATGGCTATAGGTTAAAGTTTGTAACAAAAATTAGAGTGTTGGGAGAGAGGGGACGCCCTAGTGGGGGAAGACTCCTCTCGATGATTCAAATCAACTTCAAGCGAGAAAACTTTCAAAAGGTCAAAAAATACGCTTCCCAAGGAAAATATTGTATATCTCCAATGAAAAAAAGAAAATGACTAGTGCCTTTACTATTGGGTTAATGGAGTCAAAAGGAGCTTAGAAAAGCTACCCCCTTGGGGGTGTAAGCCCTTTTACTTCCCAAGGCAAGTTTATCTAGGCAGGGTTTAAGCTAAGAGGGTGTATGCCCTTATACTTCTCTTAGCAAACCCTTGTATTATCAATGAGATGAAGAAAAAATGATGAAGAATATGGTGGGGGTGTATGCCCTTATACTTCCCACCTAGCGCCTAGCCTAACAATACTTGAACTTGAAAAATGATAGCAAGAGAGTAAAAAAACATACCAAGATCAAGAGAAATGCCAAGACAATCCACCACAAGAGCTAGAAATAACCTTCCAAGGCTAGTGCATTGTTTCTTCCATTAACCATTTGTAGATATAGCCATACTCAAGTGCACAAGAGATGAAAAGAGCCAAGGGGGACGAAATTTTCAGACCAAGTCCTCCCACAAGAGGGAGAGTTATCTTTAAAATGAGATATTATGATCTCTATTTATACAAAATTTAGCTAACATATCTTGTCCACAAATTAAGAAGTAAAACACAAGATTAGGGGTCAACAGCCCTAATCTTGCCCCCTTAACAATATAATACTAAACAATTCACTTAAAATTTCATCTTTTGCACAAATTAAACCTTAATTTAGGATCACCCCTTTAGGGGACGTTTTTCCACTTTAAGGAAGTCATTGGTGTTTGAGAAGCGTGGATGGGCCTCCAAAGTCCGCATGTCAAGAATTTAGGCACTCATACACTGTGAAGACCCTTCTCCTCCCCAAACGTCCATGTGTAAATGAGTGGCACCTCAACACCGAGCCCTAACCCCCCTAGGTGACGTCATGTCTCTAGAAGTGATGTTTTTCCTCTCCTAGGCAAAACATTTGGCATGTGGGGGCTAGGCTATGTTGTCCAAGTCATCTTTGAGGCCTCCCAAGTTTGATATCTCTCATCCGTCATGTGGGCCTCTGACATCCAACTTGTGGGCTTGTAGCCCCATGGAAGCCCAAGCTAGGCTTGTTCTCCCAAAATTGTCCACCAGCTAGGTCATGCAAAGACAAATGAACACGCCCTCCAAGGATCTCAAGTCATAAAATCATGATAAGCTAATCCAATCAATAAATAAGCCATCCAAGCATGTGCATCAAAGATCACCATATCAAACAATTAACATCTCAAAGACACTATGCGACTTGTCAAGCTTAAGTATGGGAGGGTTGACGAGGTGTCCTATTGAGTAGGTCTTTCCCAAGGTCAAGGAGAGCATCCAAGAGGTCCCTCTCTAATCCATGTAAAGTGTATGAGGTGGATGGGGTCAAGACTCAATGGGCATAGGGCTCATGACATACTAGGGGTCGTAATGTCTCATTCATGGGTGCCTTTATAGAGGGTGTGTGGTACCTTCATTCGCAATGCACTTTTTCCAAGCCCATCATTTGACTTTTATCTTTCTTTCTTTATATTTTCTTTCATAATAGCATAAGGAGAGATCGAAGGTCACTGCCTTGGCGTGGTGACCAGGTGGTCGCAATGTCACCCACAAATACCTAATGGAAATGAGAAGGTTAGCTCGTGATGAGACCCCCTTTCTCTTAGCCATGCAACTAAGAGTCATTTCCCTGGTTTGGTGACCAGATGATGACAATGTCCTACCACTATATATCCATGGGCGTGATAGGTCGACTCATGATGAGACCTCATATCCTTCAACTAACCTTTCAAGCATTTATTTATTATAGTGTAGGTCCCCTCTTATTCAAAGATAAGTGTTTCATGGCTTTCTTGGGTGATCCATGGGTGAAGCATCTGGAAGGATTATACAAGGCGTTTATATTTTACCCAACACCAATCCCTCTGGGCCTTTAGCCCCTTCTTCCCATAGAATGAGGGACAACCCCTTCTTGGGTCAATACACCCTAAAATCCCAAGAGATAAGGAAATAGAGGGGGATAATGATGGAAAATGGTAAGTATGGTCAGAAACGGTACGATGGCTCATCAAGGGAATTCCCGGTAGCAAACCCATTCCCAAGGAAAACCACTTACTAGGGCACAATGTCAACCACCAAGAGGAAGCAGGGCAAAAGGCATAATGTCCAAGCACATATCATGAAATCTAGAGCAATCTAAGATACAACATAATAAAATGGCTTAAATATTGAAATGATGCTCACCATAATATTGACTTATACCTCATGGAGCAAGGCCCACTGCCTTTCAGAAATCAACTAGTGGGGTGGATGCCATCTGTAAACCTGTGACCATCTGTAGTGGTGAGTGGGTTTTCCATCTGTGCAAAGGGTAGTTGGTCATGTAGTCTCTCGACACTCCATATCTGCAACTTGAGAGCCTCGAGACATCATCTCCTTAGTTATCCACAAAATGGGGATAAGAGTCCCTAACAAATATCACCACTTGCTCATGCATATTTGGCTAGTACACATACCTCTGCAAATTTTCCATTGTCTTCGTTGTGCCAAAATGTCCAACAATATTGGAAGCATGTGCTTCTCTCTTCAATTGAATTCTTCTATCATATGGTATGCATATCTTGTCTAACTTGTATAGTAGCCCATCTTGGAGGTAATATTTGTTTCCTTCCATGGCAGTGATTGTTCTCTCCTTTAGTTATTGGTATATGCCTCTAAAATATTCATCTCCATCATAGTCTTCTCTTACAAATCATGAGTGAAAGTATCAACCTGCATTATCACGCCAACTATTGCAATCTTCTTCAATGGGGATTGTGAAATCATTTCAACTAGATTGTTTGTAGTTCCTATCTTGTACTTGATTAGTAGGTAGAATTGTTGCAAGAATCCCAACCATTTGCAATTCCTCACTACATTTTACTTTTACTTTGCAGGTACTAAAGGGTTGATGATTGGTGTGTATGATGTTTTTTTTTCCTAGGAGGTAATGCTTCCACTTCTTCACCACTTGTACAATACGAAATATTTATTTATCATACATGGGGTAGTCAATCACTGCTCCATGAAACAACTTAAAATGGTAGCACACTTTTCTTCCTCCTTGCATAAGCACTACACCTAAGGCATATCCACTTGCATTTGTTTCTAGTTCGAATGGTCAGTGTAAATTAGGCATGGATAGGACTAGAACATTATTGATCTTCCTCTTAGGATCTTCAAATGATTTTCTTTGTGTCTTGCCCAAATGAAAACTCTTTCCCTTTGTAATCATGGTGTGTAATGGTGTTGCCACTACTAAAAACATTTCTATGAAATTCCTCAAATATCGAGTTGCTCCCATGAAACTTCTGACTTTTATCAAGATGGTGGTAATAGGGCATTGGATAATGGTTGCAATCTTGTCCAGAGACACCCTAAGATCTCTTCCACTAATCATGTGTCCAAGATAGATCAATGACTCCTTTATGAACTCACATTTCTTCAAATTTGCAATAATTTGATTCTTTTGTAATGTCTCTAATACCTACATCACCTGTGAGATGTTCTCTTGCCAGGTATTACTAAATATTAGTATGTCATCTAGGTACATTGTTATAAGTGAGTCAATAAAAGGACAGAGCACATCATTCATCAATATAATGAAAGTTGCAGTTGCATGGCATAAACCAAAAGGCACTACTAACCACTAGTATAAACCTTTCCTTGTCTTGAATGTTGTCTTATACATGTCTTCTACTTTGAATCTTACATGATGGTAACCTGATTTGGGGTCCATCTTGGTGAAGAAATTGGCTTGTTGCAATTGATCCTACAAGTCATTAATTCTTGATGGCGATTTTGTTTAGTGCATAGTAGTCACTGCATATTCTCCAACTTCTATATTTATTTGGCACCATGATGATAGTTGAACCACAAACTAATGTACTGGGCTAGATGACTTCCTCTTCCAACAACGGGTGCAACTACTTGTTCAATCCATATGCTTCTATGATGGACTACCTATAAAACCCAATGTTTGGTAGTGGAAATTCTGACAGCAACTAAATATCATGCTCAACCTCTTTCTTAGGTGGTATCCCCTAATGTTCTTGGAACACCTCCTTGTAGGCTTCAATCAATTGTTGTAGTTGTTGTTCTCATTATTTTCTACTACATGATTCCAAGGATTCCTTCATCTCCACTTCACTTCCTTCTCCTTGTTGTTTTCCTTCTCTCAAAAATATCAAGACAAACTTCTTTGTGCCACCACTGATAGTCCTTGATTGATGAGCATTGATCAAAGAGAGATGGCCTTGTCACTATTTTCATTTATGGAAAACGCCTTCCCATACTTGAGAAGCCTATATTGATTTTCTCTCTTCTTGAAGATGGGATCTCTTATGTAAAATTATGGTCTTCTCAAGATGATTTTACACATTTCCAATTGAACTACATCTAATACCACTTCATCCATGAAGTTTTGCTTAATGGAAAACTTAAATTTGCATTATTTTCCCACTCTCAATTATATGTCTTGTCTTACCCAACCCGGGGGGTATGGCTATAGATGGTCATGAGTCTCTGGGTCAAGTTTCTCAACCAACTATGTAGAGATCAAATTTGATCGTGATGCAAGATCAAACAAGAAATCTACCTTGCTCTATTTCATCTAAATCTTGATGCAAAACGACTTTGTCATCTTCTTCTCTTCCTTGTCCTTGAAACCAACTAATGATACCTCCTTTTGAAGGGTATTGTAGCCAATTTTCCCTTCTAGATCATACGAACTAACCACCCTCTCTTCAACATCCATCAATATCAAAGCTTTCTTCTTCCTCCTCTTCTAGAAATGCTTGGAGTGCTTCTTAGGGTGTAACTTCTAACTTTCTTCCTTAATATGTCCCTTATTCTTACAAGCCTTACATTGCTTGATGGAATGAGTTTCTTCTTGTGTCGATGCCACAATCTTCTTCTAAGTCCACTTCTTCTTGCTCTTCCCTTTTCTTTGCTATTTTTGTGGCTCTGTTTGCTTAGGTGTGCCAAAACTACTATTGAATTATTGTAACTTCAAAGAATATTCTACTTATATTTGAGTCATTATTGTATATATCAAATACCTTCTTGTGGATTGATCAAGTCGGTTGTTGTATAAGATCAAATCCCCTTTTTTGGATTGGTCAACATGTATTTGTATGGTGGTATCTGTAAAGTTGGCCCCTAGTAATTGTAAAGTGGTTTTAGCCACTTCTAGGAGAAGTCGGCTCCACCAAGTGAAGAGTCGCAACCTTAGCGCCACCTCACAACTTGTATTTATATGTGAGGATGGTGTCTCATTTTAATACACTCACCAACTAGATATGCGGTGTGCAAGTCTTGGAGGTGAAGCTATTGCAATTGGGGGTGAAGTCAAGGAGGATTTTTGGTGTATCTCTTGGTATTTCTTGGTCAAGTGGTGCGCTACTCTTCCTAGTTAAGGAGTATAGGAGGATCTTTTGTTCAATATTTGGTCTATCTATATTGAGAAAGTTTTGTAGGGTTTTCTTCCCCATGAGGGTTTCCCGAGATAATTTGTGTGTCTTTATTGTTTCTGTGATTGACTCTCTTTCAGTGATCTTATTTATACAACTAATGTGCTAAATTATGGTAATAATAAAGAAGAACTATAATTTCTAGTTGTATAAGTAAAACTTCAACATGGTATTAGAGAAGGCCTGAAAGAGACCAACTCACGGTTAATAAGAAGTGACTAGCCTCAATGCACCCTCTCCAAAATCTAGTTTTCAGTATTACGATTGTTGTAGAATTAGGGTTTTTGCATAAACCCTAAGTGTAACTCTTTCTCTGTTTAAGGGGGACATTGGAGGAAGTAACCACATCTAGGAGCTCCACCTAGGAGGGTGCATCTAGTCCCTGGATCATAATTCTGAAATTTGAAGTTTGAAAAATTAGGGTTTCCTCATAAAACCCTAAGTTGCAATTGCAGTTGCAGTGAAAGTTTTTGTGAAGTGTTGAGACTGATTTTTATTGTCCTAGTGTGCCTTACCCTAGCAAATCTCCAATTACCTTTAGATTACAAATTGCAGCACCTTTGAAGTTTTAAAGGTTTTTTATTACTTGTCGTTGTTGTCGGATGGTGCCACTACCTGTCGATACTGTCAGAGGTATGTACTTACATATGTTTAAAATTGTATCATTATTCTAAAGGGTATTTGCAGGAGAAAGGATCTTTTGTCTCAACAAAAATCGTAGATTCAGAAGGACCTCAGATCCAGCACATTAAGAGGAACAATGCACTCCAAGTTTGATTAATTTGATATGCCTCTATTTGTTATGGTATTATTGTGATCTTATGAACATCTAGGTTGTATTTTGATCTGTTGAAGTTAGCATACTAATCATTGGTCAAAATTAAAGTCAAAGTATTAGATAGATTAAGGTTGAGATTATAGAGTTTATTCTCTAACTCAGTTTTCTGTCAAGAAAGCATATTATCTTAGTACAGAGGACAGGTTGAAGAAAATACTTGTCATCTTAAGTGAAGGAGACTCGGAAAAAAAGCAACACACTCATTCTTGAGGACAAGACTCCAGGTTCCAAGTTTGATTGATTAAATTGATAAGATTCAAATTTACACATATCAAGTTTGATAACTGCTAAACACTATAGTTGTGATAGCAATCTTTGAAAAGTTTTATTGAATACTTGGTAGCATGTGAAGCACTATTGAGATAAATTCTTAATGTAATCATTTACTAGATATAACTAACATCTCTTCTAGGAAAAACTTCTTGTTTTGTTTCCAGGTTACCATGGAGGAATGATTGATCACAACACTATAAGAGTGTTTCTCTAATTCCTTATTATTGTATTTCTTACTTTTTACCCTTGTTTCAGGCAAGTCACGAGTGATAGCTCTGAAGGGGCTACTGTGATGATTGTTCTCACTATTGCTTTTATTATTATTATAAAGAGTATTATTTGTGTATGTTGTTTCTCCCTTGTTGTTCTTGTTTCGGGCAGGTCACAGGCGATAACCCTGAGGGAGATACAGTGACGGTTGCAAGAGGCAACATATTAGATGAGACATGGAGCAGACGATCCAAGTTGTATACATTACCGTATACATCCATGTACCAAAGAAGAAGAAGAAGAAGCTACTTGTGCTAGATACACAACATCTCATATGAAGACATATCATGAGTATCAGAAGGCTCCAAAGATGTCAAAAAAAATCCCTCTAGTGCATTTGATCACTCTTCAAATTATTAGGAAGAGTTAGTAGAGCCAAAAGGGCCTACCCATAATCAATGCAGTAACCAAGAAGAGACCAGCATGGTCCCATGACACTTTGCAGGATGCAAAGCCATATAGCATTGATGTGCCATATTAGAGGGATCGTATGGCTCTAAATATTATATAGACTTAGAGGGATTCAAGCTTCAGAGGGAGCATGGAGACTCAGAGTGAGCCTGATCTCAGAGAGGATCGGATGGGAAAAAGAGACATCTTCCAAGACTGACAAACTGATGCCATGAGTTGAGAAGACTAGATTGTAGCTTCAGAGACCTCTAGGAGACATGAAATATCCTGGGAAGATTTCCTTGTTTTAGTAACAGAGGAGGAAGCCAGTCAAAAGGACTCGGATATGGATTTTTCCTTGAGACTAGAAGGGAAGTCAGTGGTGACTTCCAGCATTGATCTAATAGATAAAGTATGTTGCATATAATAGTATAGAGATATGCAAAGCCTAATTTGTGTCCAGAGGATTCTCCCAGCAAGAGGGAGAATACTATGATGAGACACTTGCTCCAATAATCGAAGAAATAGTTCCAGTGTTCGTGAAGACATCCAGAACAACCATGATTCTGATACAGTATGAGATTTAGAGGGAGTAATCCATGTATTTGAGATTGAGTTACCTCCATGAAAGAAGAAAAGCTACCTTCAGTATCAACCACTCTTAGTTTCAGATGAATTTGTTGTCATGATATAATAGAGGAGCTACTCTCGGAATTCAACATATAGAGTGAGAATAGAGCAGTGGTTCTCAGCTTCATAAATAGCAGTTGTAGGTGCAGAGTCTCGGTTCCAGAAGGAACAGTTGAAGAAAAAGTAGAGGACATATTCTCAGGAAGTGAGACAAATAGTGCTTTGTTGAAAGCACATAGAACCAACACATGATTATCCAGATTGAGTTACAGTTGACCAAGTGTACCAGGTTGGTACAATGTGATGTAAAAATTTGGTTTCGAATTACAGGACTAGAAGACTCATGTTTGCAAGTTGAAGCAAGCTCCAAGAGCTTGGTATGATAGGATTGATAGTTTTCTCATGAACTTGGGCTTTACCAAGAGTAAAGTTGATACCAACCTTTACTTCAATATTGAGAATGATGGACCAGTTATATTGCTACTATATGTGGATAACTTATTCTTGATAGATGAAGAAAATCTCATCACAGATTGTAAGAAGAAGCCTATCGCTGAATTTGAAATAAGGACCTGGGCCCGATGCACTATTTCTTAGGTCCTGAAGTATGTCAGATCCCATAAGAGATTTTCCTTATTCAAGGAAAGTATGTTGTGGAAATTCTGAAGAGATTTGACATGATGGACTGTAAAACCATGCCCACTCCTATGGATATGAATTTGAAGTTATTGGTTGAAACTTCGTTAGAAATAGTTGATGTTACTCTATACAGACAGATGATTGGTTTGTTGATATATCTGATGAATACTAGACCAGATATATGCTTTGATGTGAACACCTTGAGTCAGTATCTGGTGGAGCCCAGATGTGTTCACCCGGTAGCTACAAAGCATGTGATGAGATACCTTAAAGACATAAAAAGAACTTCAGGATGTTGCTTCAATTTGGGGTCAACCATGCCTTTGTGGCAAAGTAGGAATCAATCCAGTATGATCTCAGTACGGTAGAAACAGAGTACATTGCAGCATGTTCCACTAGTTGTGAAGCCATATGGATTTGAAAGTTGTTGACAGGTTTGTTTGATCTGGAGATGGAAGCTACCATGATTCTATGTGATAACCATATTGGCATAAAGATGACAAAGAACCTAGTGTTCCATGATAAGATGAAGCACATAAAGATATGTAATCACTACATTCATGACATGGTACAGAAGGGAGTTGTAAAGCTCCAATATGTTGGCATAGATGAGCAGGTTGTAGATGTGTTGACTAAGCCTCTATCTCGTGTGAAGTTTGAGTTCTTCCGAGACAAGCTTGGTGTAGTCCGAAAGGACCTCCCTTGAAAGGGGGAGTGATGATGATGATACTATGGTATCTTGACCAACATCGGGTAGCTCAGTTAGGATTTTATATCCTAGGGGACTAATCATCCCTTGGCAGATCCCGAAGGTCTGGTAAGGATGGTCTGTCAGAGTACCTTTGCATGTATATGCCAGCTATGGTTAGTAATGGTAGCTTAGTTAGGATTCTATATCCTAGGGAATCTTATGATTCCTGGGCAGATCCCTAAGGTCCGGTAAGGACGGTCTGTCAAAGTACCATAGATGTTGTTGTTGATGCACCTACCTCATTATGTTGCCAGATATAGATGTTGATGTTCCAGCTTCATGTTGTTGATGATGTTGATGTTCCAACTTCATGTTGTTGATGATGTTGATGTTCCAACTTCATGTTGTTGATGATGTTGATGTTCCAACTTCATGTTGTTGATGATGTTGATGTTATTCCAGCTTCCTGTTGTTGATTTTGATGTTCCATCTTCATGTTGTTGATGATGTTGATGTCCCAGCTTCATGTTGTTTATGATGTTGATGTTATTCCAACTTTGTGTTGTTTATGTTCCAGCTTCATGTTGTTGATGATGTTGATGTTCCAACTTCATATTGTTGATGATGATGGTGTTACTCCAACTCTGCGCTGCAAATGATGATGATGTTCAATTTCTACTGATGTTGATGATGAGAAAAACTTATGATGACCTATAGATATGACCGACAGTGTTCCTGATGCTGATGATGATGTCCCCTCATCTTGATGATGTATTGAGTCCAGCCAGTTGTTATTAATGTTGTTAGTAGAATACCCTTCTCGTTAACGGGGAGTGTTGAATTATTGTAACTTCGAAGAATATTCTACGTATATTTGAGTCATTATTGTATAAATCAAATCCCCTTTGTGGATTGATCAAGTCGGGTCTTATATAAGATCAAATCCCCTTTTTATATTGGTCAACATGTATTTGTATGGTGGTATTTGTAAAGTCGGCCCCTAGTAATTGTAAAGTGGTTTTAGCCACTTCTAGGAGAAATTGGCTCCACCAAGTGAAGAGTCAGAACCCTAGCGCAACCTCACAACTTGTATTTATATGTGAAGATGGTGTCTCATTTTAACACACTCACCAACTAGCTCTGCGATGCGCAAGTATTGGAGGAGAAACTGTTGCAACTGGGGGTGACGTCAAGGAGGATTTATGGTCTATCTCTTGGTATTTCTTGTTCAAGTGGTGCGCTACTCTTCCTAGTGAAGGAGTAGAGGAGGATCTTATGTTCGGTCTTTGGTCTATCTATATTGAGGAAGTTTTGTTGGGTTTTCTTCCCCATGAGGGTTTCCCAGGATAATTTGTGTGTCTTTATTGTTTCTATGATTGCCTCTCTTTCAGTGAACTTATTTATACAACTAACGTGCTAAATGATTGTAAAAATAAAGAAGAATCGTAATTGTTAGTTGTATAAGTAAAAATTCAACAACTACTACTTCCACCTGTCTCCTATGCTTTATCACTTACTTTGAATAAATTGTCTTAGGCTTGAATAGCATCAATTATCATTAAATATGAGAAAGTAATGATCTAAAGTAATTGATAAACACATTTGGTCTTTTTAGAGAGACACTTAGCAGAATAGATCTCTTCCTGAGCTCTTTAGTGAAATCCTACACTAATTTCCCCTGCCTCTACCCAAAGTAATGCCATGAAATATGTTGGTTCTCCTTGTTATCCCCATTTTGTGGGATAACTAAGGAGGTGATGTCTCAATTCCCTCAAGTTGCAAACATGGAGTACCGAGAGACAACTTTACCAACATTTTCCACTTGCATAGACAGAGACCCACCTCACCACCACAGTTCCAGGTTCATCACGACGATATCCACCACATTAATTGGCCTTCGGAAGACATTGGGTCTTTCTCCATGAGGTACAAGTTAGGTATTATGGTTAGTGTCATTTCAATATTTGGGGCATTTGAGTTTGTTACATCTATTACTGCTTTTGATTATATGATGGTTTCTTCGACATTATGCTCTTTTCCCTATTTTACCTTGGTGGTTGACATTGTGCCCTAGCAAGTGGGTTAGTACCCTTAGGGATAGGTATGCTACTAGGAGGTCCTTTTGATGAGTCACCGTGCCATTCCCGGCCATACTTGTCACTTTCCATACTTCATCCCCTCATCTCCTCACTTTTTTTAGTTTTTCGAGTGTACTGACCCAAGAAGGGGTTCTCCCTCACTTCATGGGAGGAAGGGGCTGAAGGCCCAGAGGCTTGTGGATGGAAAAATATAAAAGCCTGATTATGAACCTTCTGGGTGCTCTCCCAAAGAGGTCTTGAAAGCAATGAAAATCTTCTCAAAAAAAATCAAAGACATGCAAAAGCAAATTAGCATTATATAAATGTCCCCACTTCTTGAGGTGTGTAAACTTATGTGGTGTCCCTTTCTTTCCTTGCATATGGCACTATGTGTACCTATAGAAAGTGGCCTTATCGTACTGCCCCCTGAGCTAATTTTTTCACCAATAGGGTGTACCCAAGGTTTTGGATTATTAATTAATTAATGGCAATAAATGGGCTTGGAAAAAGGATGCATTGAAAACGAAGGTGCAACATGTTGTTGCAAGAGTTGACTCTAGGCTGTAATAGAGCCAAGCCTTAGCACATTTTATAAAGAAAAAGTTATTTATTGTTTAGAACTTGACTTGGGTTGCAGCAAGCCAAACCCTGAAAATTTAATTTGAGTGCACTCTCTGACCTAATACACTCAGAGACAGTTCTTTAAATAGCCAAAGGCTCTTTACTCAGGAATATCCAATGATTACAGTAAGAAGGCCAAATTTCTTATTAGAAAAGATGTTTAATCAGGTTTGGGGGTTGATCTAGGAAAACAATCCATTGGGCATGGAGTCAAGTAAAAACCCCAGAAAGAAGATCATAACAGGGACCACATTACTTGCAGAAAATGAGGCAAGGTGAGTCTTTCTTTCAACTATAAATAATCATGACTTAATAGCAGAAAAAGAAAAGGAAAGGGCCATCACAGTGAAAGCATCAATCAAGGAGGAATTTTCACTATTACTTTGGAAGAAAAAACTAAAGGCTGATGGCTAGATACAGAGCACTTATCTGGAGTGAATTCTGAACAGTCATCATGAAAACAATACTTTTATCAACTGCGTGTAAGGAGCATTTAAAATGAATTCCAAACATATTTAACTCAGTCGGCAAAAGAACAACGAGATAATAAGACAAAAGAGGACATAGCGAAAGAAATCACCGTAATGAATCTCATAATTTCAAGAAAACGCATCATTGTGTATAATTCTATTTCTGGTTCTCAAAATAACTATGTGTTCCACACAGGAGCTCTCTGCCCCCCAGAGCTTCCTCCAGGCTTCCCCCCCTCTATTACAATCTATGCATCTCTATAAATTCCCTCTGTCAAGGAGGTCGAAACCGTCTCATATCATAACTGACAGTTAACTAATTTCAACTGTCTTTAACTAATTATAACAGTAATCTAAACTAAAAATAAAAGCACAACTCAAATCCTAATTTCTAGCAAAATGTTTATGGCCGTAAGTGCATTAGATCCTCCTTTATATAGATGAGTTGTAGTGGTGGCTATCTGGTCGTTGGAATAAAACATAATAGATTTCCCAGTGCGTTCTGTTCAGGTCCCTTCTATCCCATCTGCGCAATAGTGAATATACAGACTGTAAGATATCCATTGGACACACCGAGTCATATCCCACCTTCGCTACCATATTTTGCAGCGGGGATGAAGCCTGATCTAGGAAGTGTTGTAATTGTTAACCAAGGCCTGTTTTCCAGCGAACCCATAATCGATGTTCTGTCTCAGAAAATCCCTATCATGTAGAAGTTGTGTATCTCCTATGTCCTCATACATAATCATAACATTTTCGCTGATATCAATGGCTACCGTTGAAATCGATTGGTGAAAACGATAATTACAGGATTTCAGAGATGATTGAAACTTGTTTTAAGAAAGTTTATAAACTAGCGTACTTATCCGGACACCTCTGTAGCAGAGATCGGACAGAGAGTAGTTTCGTTGTTTCAATATCTAAGTGACTTGTGCGTCGAAGGCAAAGGCCTGTCGGAAATTTCAGGAATCCCAATATCCCCTTCGAACATCTTCAAAGCTTCTATCATAATCGGTTTGAAAGCCACCATAACATGCGCGCACAGAATACCTACTGTAATGAATTTCACCATGTTTCTCTCTGCTCCGCTGTGATAGATTCTTACATCTTCTACTCCCATAGCTTTGTCCACTTTCAGAAGGGTCCATGCTCAATCTGTAATGAGGTAATTGGAAGAACTTTCCAGCGAGGTGTCAAGAGTCTTTCTGATGTTCATAATCTCTTTCAGCGGCATGAGATAAATCGGAGGTAACTGGGCAGTGCGTTGTGCATCAATGACCATTAATCCGTTGGCGTAATCAGATTTCGGACATTCGGAGGAATAAGTGTAGTGTGAAAAACGATATTCAAATCCCCGAGATCACGTGATCGTTCCAAGTTTCGTGCAGGCGGCACGTGTTGATATTCTGTTTGGTCATTTCTTGACAAATAATATATAATATTCAATAGTCTGTGTAATAATGCGCACCATCAGCATGGCAATAATTCGTGTCTCCGTGGGTGTTGGAATTTCAATTGCCTTAGCTCGGGATGAATGACACCTAATTCTATCCGAGCGGGTATCTACAACCAATGTTCGATAGAACTTGCAGGGTTGAAAGTATCCCTCTGAACCTTTTTTTTTTTATCCACTTAAATGCCTTTGACAGTGAATAAATGGATGAACGTCATTTTAAACTTACCATAACTTTCATAGTCTGCGAATGCTGACCTTCTTCCCATTTGAGTTCCCACTCGTTTAGTAACCATTTGGCGGATCTATATAATGTGAATTCAACAATAAACAGTTATGAAACAACCATTTCTAGGTCTTCTCTTGATCCGAACTATTTATATCAAGAATAACGTTGAACAATTTTGAAACTTGGAAGGTAGCTCAATGACTTTCCTCTTCATT
>ML806221.1:52835-62935 GCA_009831015.1 Picea engelmannii | reverse complement strand
GGATCTATATAATGTGAATTCAACAATAAACAGTTATGAAACAACCATTTCTAGGTCTTCTCTTGATCCGAACTATTTATATCAAGAATAACGTTGAACAATTTTGAAACTTGGAAGGTAGCTCAATGACTTTCCTCTTCATTGAGACTTGAATCATTCATCTCCGTGCAATGTAAGCCAACCAAGCCGGTCCTTATTCTTTGAGTAAGTAGTGTGTATACACTATCCAACATAGACTTCAATATTTGCTCGCTGAGAATTGGAACTCATATTCTTCCTTTGTATGGCAAGCTATGTAAAACTCTGACGTAGAGGTAAGTACAGAGCCTCCAAACCAAATTGCAAACCGCTGGATGGATGGCCAACTACACGGACGTCTACTGTTTGTGCTTCTACAGGTACAATGTGTGTAATCTCATTTTCAGCATCCACTTAGAAGTTCTGTACCCAACAGCAATAGAAAGGACAGCCTGTACAACTATATACAGTCCTGGAACATTTAAAGATTTCAAACATTATTTCTCCAGTGTATTCAAGGTTTTCAGGAGCAGTAAGAGGACTCTCAGTTAAGAGGAAATAGTGATCCTTATACACATTTGGGATGAGGACACTAAGTATAGAAAAATTCAAACTATGTTACAACACAACACACCCTCTACAAAGGCACCCATAAGTGAGACACTGCAACCCCTTGTATGTCATGAACCCCATGCCCAATAAATTTTCCCTTCATCCATGACACCTCACCCACATGACATAGAAGGAGTTACCCTCGAGAAACACCCCTAAACTTGAGGGATGATTCACCCAATAGGTCATTTTGTCAACCCTCCCATACTTAAACTTGGTAAATTGCAAAGGATCTTTGAGCATTAGTTTATTTTGATGAGTTGGTTTGGATGTACTCACTTGAATGGATCTTTTATTGATTTGATTTACTCATCATGATGCTTTTACTTGAGATCCTTGGAGGGTGTATCCATTTGTCTTTGTAGGACACAGCTGGTGGAAATTTTTGGAGGAACAAGCCTAGCTTGGGCTTCCATGGAGCTTGAAACCCGCAGGTTGTATGTCGAGGGACCACATGCCAGATCATAGATACATGCCTTTGGAGGGTTACATGGCATCATGGAGGACCTAACCTAGCCCCTACCACCCAAATCTTTTGCTTGAAGGAGGCAAAACGTCACTTTCTTGAGGCTTGATTTCATTGAGGGGTCAGGGTTTGGTGGTGATGGAGTTGCTACTTGACACTTGGCATGATTTGGTGGGAGAAGACTTGAGGAGGCTATAGTGCATGAGAGGGAGGCTTTATGAGCCCCAACGACCTCAACCTTCTACTCCAACAACTTGCTCAAAGGGTCAAAACGTCACACTTAGAGGGGTGACGTCATTTTAGGGTATCTATTGTGCACTTTTTAATATTTAAATTTGAATTAAAGATGAATTACTTGTGTAAAGGGGAAAAATAAGGGTTTTTTCACCCTTATTTTGCGTTTACCCTAACTTATGTGGACAAACTATGTTTAAGACATTTTGTATAAATAGAGATCATTTTAATCTCATTTTAATCTCATTTTAATCATAGCTCTCTCATTGTGAGAAGACTAGTTGGTTGAAATTTTCGCCCTCTTGGGCATTTTTGGTATCTCTCTCTTGTGCAAATGATCTTTGGTGTTATTTCTTGGTGATTGGAAGAAGTGAAGTAATGTGCACCCCTTGAAGGCTTATGATCTTGCTTTGGATGGTGATTTTCTTGCTAAAACTAGGGTTTGATATCTGTCTTTCTTGGAATTGGTAAGGAAAAATCTGCATTTGTTAGTTATTTATTGCTCATTGTTGGTTGAAACCCTAGGAGGAGTATGTTGTATACACCCTCCATTAAGCTTCATCTCATTTTTTAAGTTTATAGGTTATTCTTGGACAAGGGTTGCTAGGAGAAATACAAGTGTGTATACCCTCCTAGACTTACCCTAGTTTGATTGACATACCCTAGGAAGTAAGAGAGTGTACACCCCTACTGATTTTGTTAATCTAACTTGTGCTTTAAAGACTCAGCTAGCACTCTGTAATTTCCCTTGGTTGCAGGAGGAAAACTACAAAAGGTAACCACATACCACTCAAACCAGAGAGGGCTCTCTCAATGTAAATTAGGCTCAGTGGCCAGATATGAAATGAAAGGAAGTTTAAAAATGGAGGCCTAAACCTACCATTGGGCATGGAGTCATCAATGAGTCATTTATGATTAAAATCTTAGAAGTGGTTATATGAATATCAATCTCAAAGGCCTATATGTAAACTGAATGTTGTACTTAATATTTGAAAATTGAATAGATGAATAAAGAAATATAAACAAGACAAAACGAAGCATTGCTAGAATGAATTATGGATTATCTTATTCAGATTGAAAGTGAAATCTTTCATCACACTTGGGCATAGAGCATAAGAATATGAATTCTAAGCTAGGCAAGATAAAACACATATTCAGAAAAAACATTGAATGAAAACTTTGAAAGAAACACATACACAAGAAAAACTGACAACATAAAGCCAACAAAGGAATCTCTGGAAAAATATCCAAGTACTTATGTCTGGGAGATTTTATTAATACTCAAAAATTACAATGTACACAGAGTCTCCTCAGGGTCCCCCTCCCCTTTACCAAAAAAAAAACTCTCTTCATAGACTTTACAAGAAATCAACTATTACTACTTTTCTTGAAATAAAAATTATAAAAATCATCAAAAAATAAATAAAATCAGAGTATGGTTTCAATGTCTTGAATTGTTGAATACTTGGTGTAGAAAAATCTTTGAATTTAGAATGCTAATTGATCCTGAGAATCTCTGGCTACCACCTGTTCATGATGTGCTGGATTAGTTCCTTGAGATCAAGATACGTTCTGCCATTTATCTTTGACTGACCCAAACCTGTCACTAATATCGTGCTTTGATGAGCTCGAATTGGATGGTTTACAAAACTAAATGTAATGTGTAAGTGTCAGGTGTTCTTGATTCAAACTGACCATCAAATGCCTTGTGTCGGATCTGTGGATTATGCCCCGACATTGGCTAGCTATTCTACGAAATGTTTTTTTCTTCGGAATCCAACAATATAAATTTATATGAATCACTATTTTTTGTTATTCAAAATTTATTTTTGAATGCAGAAATGGATTCAGCATACTAAAAAACTCCCAGGGCACTCGAATTCTACATAAATAATTACTTAAATCTACGAATCCAACAATTTCTCGTCGGATTTAGGGAAAATATCCCTGAAAAAAATCTTCATTTCGTAGAATCTTTAACCTACGACATTCTGCTCCGAAAAGATTTGGATACTCTGTCATTAGTTGGAGTGTTTACCAATTAGACTCCCAAGACGATATCCAGTTGATACTGAATGTTGAACCTTTAACTGCCACATGCCCTTGATTGTTGATCTCTTACCATGAAAACTAGATACCCTTCCTCAAAATATGTTGACACTTATAAAATTTAAATTTGGGAGCAATTTACCAAAATACTTAATACTCTTTGAATCTTGAAAAGTTGTTGCCAAAGAATACTCTACCACTTCTTCTTTCATTGTTATTTTTGTAACATCGAATCTGAAATCAATCAACTAGTTGTTTGCCAAACCTCAACATGCCTCGGAGACAGTACTGTAGATTGCATTCAAAAACTACCTTTGAAAATTTATCCACAGGTCATGATAAAATCCTTTTCACTTAATTACTAGCATGACAGGTTCTTCAAACACCTAGCTATTCATTTGAACAGTTAGAAACATAACAATCAAAATGATCACGCTTGACATTTTGTTTCTCTGTGGTTTGACACATGTGCAAAGGACTTCAAACATTTGGTTTGGCGCATTTATTTTGATACCTAAAGATTCAATTATTTGGATCCATATTCTTGGCAGCTGGTGTTTTAAACTATATGGGCCATGTGCCACATTTGTTTAGGTTTTTATATTGTATGACTTAATATATGCCAATGGTTCCAATAACCATCGATGTGTAGTGCATCAATAGATCCCCTTGCAGGCTTTTTCCTAGTGAATTAGTGACTACGCTTGGCGCATGGTTTTCAGTGCTGACTTGTAGATTGGGCATTTGGGCCCAATATTTTTTGCAAAATGAAACAATAACCCAATATAAGCCCGAGAGCCAAATTTTTATTTGCCCAAACATGTAGATATTGCCCAAAAGTCCATTTTTGTCATTCATCACACTAGAGCCATCAGCTAGCATGCAATTTCCTACAAAATCACTGAAATAGCACAAATTATACAGTGTTATCAGATTCCATTCACCCAATAATAAAGGCATTGATCTGATTTTTTTCATTGGAGAAGTAAAATTGTTTGCATTGGTAAATGTGTTTTGGTGAGTTATCAATCTTGTTCAAGTTGGATTCTTTTGTGGATTCTTTGAGGTTACTAACCCCTCTAGGGTGTCTTAGTTCTCTTAGTATTCTTGTTGTTTTCATAACTTTTATTCTACAGCCATTAAGGCTGCATAAACCTTAATACATTTTCATTAATAATTCACTACTCAATTGTTGAAAGTTGCTAAAAGTTTACCACATTAATCTACTAAGGCCAGCGCACTTTTTTGGTGGATTGTTGGCAAGTTTTGATTGTTGATATCTTGGTTGTAATAACTTGAATGATACATCCATAAGGCTGTAATTGTATCTCTGCAATACCTTTTATTACAACCTTGTTTCATTGTTGAAGTCTTATGCTTTTCATACTTGAGTAATACTAGCATTTATCTAACTTATCTCTTGCATCTTTCGTTGGACTTTTAGCAATTGTTTAGCAGCTTTAACAACTATCTTCTTGCTGATATATGTCTTTGTATACTTTTGCAGTTAGGGAAAACAATCCTAACTTGCTTTTCCACCTAACATTATTCACATATGCTTGACTTGTTCTTGTGTCTCGGGCAGGTACATCACTCTTTACAGGTACTCTTCCCTCTTGGAAACCTTTGGCTACCACCAAGACTCTTTCTCAATCCCTTTTGCACTCACTATATTGACCTATAGGGGGACCCTCTTTCATCTCTTCACTTTTCATCTCATTCCCCCCAGGGTCACTCGGATTCCCTCCTTGAGGTGATCCTTTCATCTCCAAAGTGACAGGAATACCTACCAAAGGTGACAGTGGGTAGGTGTTCTCTTAGTTGTCGCCATTTGGTGGTTGGGTCAGGCTTTTCCCAACCTACAACTTGTGCGATAACATTTTGGCGCTATTGTCAGGGAGGATTTTGAATCCTCTTCCGAACCCTAACGACACTTTGGAAAGTTATCCCAAAGCCTCTTCCCTAGCTTTCCTTGCGACTCCACCTAAAGGATGTTCCCTTTTCACTTTTGATGAGCTCTTCTTGAAGCTCATATGGCTTCTCCACCTTCATATAACCCTTCTTCCCTTAAGCCTTTTCCCCCAGGGAATTTCAAACCTTCTAAGGTTTACCGAAGAATGCCTCCCCTCAAGTCTCTCGTTGTCAAAACTCTTTTCCATGGTACCCTTCCCCTTGCTCCAATGGCTCACTCTTGGGAAAATGACCTTTACAAACCCCTTAACATGGCCATCATCCCTGGATACCCCAACATAATGTCGAAAGAATCTCACAAATGGTTGCCAAATTTTCCAGGAAACAATGTCATAATTGCAGATGATCATATCTATGTAGTAGGCCAAGACATGGAAAATGAAGAAGTGGAACATGAGGATGTAGCCATGAGGCCACTAGCCTCGTCTTTGACTGAAGATGCCCAGAGTTGGTTCATAGGACTACCTCATAATCACTTGGCATCTTATGAGGGTTTTTCCAATTTATTCAAGAGCAGATGGATAACAAAAAAAGTCAATGGGATGTTTGTAGCTCAATTCAATCAGATAAAGAAAAAGGAGAATGAGACAATGTGTGAATTTGACAGGTTATACAGTCAGATTCCGACAGATTTGCATCCTACAACTGTAGTAGTTTGTCTCCTTTATGTGAATGCATTTGATGGGCAACTTCACTTTATTCTGAACCTTTGGCACAAACCAAAGAGACTAGTGCATAGATTGAAGAAAATCTCCTTGACTCGAAGCTATATCATTTTCAATATCATTGTGTCAAGGCAGAAGCAAAGATTAAGGCTTCCAGTAGCAGTGCTCCTAATCTGATATCCCTCTTTACTCAAAAGATAGATCATATGAGTACACAATTTTTCCAAGCACATAATCAGATCATGGGTCGTTTGACTACTGTGGAGAGAAATCAATCTACCTCCAAACCTCAGTTTACCAGACAACAGAGAGATGACACAGGTTGGAAACTGGGGCCTTAATAAGAGGCAAAGGCCCATGATACTTTAAAACCAATTGAGATGGTTGACACAAAACAAACACCTTGGTGTTATCCATGCCAAGAGCCTAATAGAGAAGATGAGTGTCCCCAATGAAATGAATATTCTTCTGACAGAATGAATTTCATGGATATAATATGTAACTTCCAAGAGGAAGAAGTCACACAGGAACAAATCGACGAAGCCAGAAGACAGGGAGAGAGACAAGGGAGACTCTGGGCCTTAAATCGGTTGAAAAATTATCAGAGGAAGGAGCTAAGGAAGAAGGAATATTTGCCATACACTAGAATAAATAAAGCTTTAGCCCCTCCATCACAGCTTTCCACTCCTCCATTTGCAAATAAGGTCGTCCCACCACCTCCACCTCCAGTACATGATTTTCTTCCTAAATCAGCTCCCACATATGATATTAAGATGAACATAGACGTTGCAGCCATGTTTGGAAAGTTGAATATGATGGTTTCAGTGATAGAGATGTGCAAAATCCCTTATGTAAGAAGGGAAGTCTTAAAGTTATTACAGGTACCGACTAAGAAGGAATATGCTATGATCATTTTGAACACCATGTATCTCGATCGGCAAAAGGACAACAGTCCTCCATTCTACCTTTCATTGGGCATGAATGGCCTCCGCTTGAACAATTGTATGTTGGATTATGGGGCCTCTGCAAATGTCATGTCATTGAAGGTAATGGAACAACTTGGTTTGAAGATGACTCGACCCTACGAAATTGTATGTGGCATTGATTCTAAAAGGGTCAAGGTTTATGGGTTATGTGAGGACATTGAAGTCTTTTTTATTGCTTTTCCACATATCAACCTCCTCACGAATATAGTGGTGATTGATGTCTCAGATGCTTGGGGGATGCTCTTATCGAGGAGTTGGTATGTTTCCCTTGGGGGTTTCCTTAGAATGGACCTCACCTATGCACACATCCCCATGGGAGATGGAACTTTTGAGGTATTATACAGTTGAGAGTGATTTGACAAGCATGTGACCGATCCCAACGGTCTTAACTATACAAGTGAAGATGAGTTTGGTGAAGTCCCAGACACCATTGAGTATAATCCACATGACTTTCCTTTTATGCAGGAGGGTTCCATAGAAATGATCCTCCCAGAAAAAATGAATACAAAGAAAAAATTGCAAAGTTCCAGGGGAAAGAGCCAGGGTCTATCCAAATATTGAAGAAAGAAGATAAAGAACACGAAGAAGCCATCAAAAGGGCAGTCAACGCATAACCTCCTTCTTATCCATATATTGAGAATATACCTTACATCAATTACAGTGAAGGAATTCTTGCATTCATGTGGGACAAGAAGAAGGGCAAGCCCAAATATGACCATAAGGATGACAGCTCATGGCTTGGCCCTTACATCGTCAAGAATAAGTCTGATAAAGAAAAGTATTATTTGATAGCTTTGGATGGGAGAAAGATGTCATTATAAGTAGATGTATCTCTTCTCCGACCTTATGTTCAGGTCACTTGACTTCTTCAGGGCCCAGGGCCCAGGTAAGTAGGTAGGTCATCTTTATTTCCTTGCATTTGCATCTTTATTGCTCATGTTAGTTTAGACACATTTCATTTTTCATTTTTCTCTACTTGCATATTGATTTCATGCTTAGTTTAGAAATTTTGAAAAAATGTTAAAATTTTATTTTCTAGATTAGTTTCATTTTTGGTTTTGATGTATATGGACGAAGGGTGATAGAACCACCCTAGATTTTACAGTGCTTTGTTTTGGTGTAGGTACAGGTCTACCAGGAGATGTTGCAGTTCTCATGCACTCTACGGTGAGCACATATCCCCAAGTAGCAAAAAGATGTTATCCCCATTTTGTGGGATAACTAAGAAGATGATGTCTCGAGGCCCTCAGGGTGTAGACATGGAGTACCAAGAGACAACTTGACCAGCAGTGTCCACTTGCACAGACAAAGACCCACCTCACCACCACAGTTCCAAGTTCGTCACAACAGTATCCACCACATCAATTGGCCTCTTGAAGACATTGGTTCTTGCTCCATGAGGTACAAGTCAAGTATTATGGCGAGTGTCATTTCAATATTTAAGGCATTTGTGTTTGTTACATATATTACTACTTTTGATTATGTGATGTTTGCTTGAACATTATGTTATTTTCCCTGTTTCACCTTGGTGGTTGACATTGTGCCCTAGCAAGTGCATCACCCTTAGGGATAGGTATGCTACTCGGAAGTCCTTTTGATGAGTCATCGTGCCATTCCCAACCATACTTTCCACTTTCCACACTTCATCCCCTCATCTCCTCACCTTTTGGGTTTTCGTGTGTACTGACCCAACATGGGGTTGTCCCTCAATTCATGGGAAGAAGGGGTTGAAGGCCCATAGGCTTATGGCTGGAAAAAGATAAAAGCCTAATTATGAACCTTCCAGATACTTTCCCAAAGAGGTCTTGAGATAAATGAAAAGCTTCTCCTAAAAAATCAAAGACTTGCAAAAGAAAATTATCATTATAAATGTCCCCACTTGTTGAGGTGTGTGCACTTATGCGGTGTCCCTTTCTTTCCTTGCATATGGCACTATGTGTACCTCTAGATTCAAGTGGCCTTGTTGTACTGCCCCTTAAGCTAATTGATTCACCAATAGGGAGTACCCAAGGTTTTGGATTATTAATTAATTAATGGCAATAAATGGGCTTGGAAAAAGGATATATTGAAAACAAAGGTGCAACATACCCTCTACAAAGGCACCCATAAGTGAGACACTGCAACCCCTTGTATGTCATGAACCCCATGCCCAAAAAAAATTCCCCTCATCCATGACACCTCACCCACATGAATTAGAAGGAGGTCCCCTTGATAAATAACCCTAAACTTGAGGGATGATTCGCCCAATAGGTCATTTTGTCAACCCTCCCATACCTAAAATTGGTAAATTGCATAGGGACTTTTAGCATTAGTTTATTTTGATGAGGCGGTTTCGATGTACTCGCTTGAATGGGTCTTTTATTGATTTGATTTACTCATCATGATGCTTTGACTTGATATCCTTGGAGGGTGTATCCATTTGTCTTTGCATGACCCAACTGGTGGACAGTTTTGGAGGAACAAGCCTAGCTTGGGCTTCCATGGGGCTTGAAGCCCACATGTTGGATGTTGAGGGCACACATGCCAGATCATAGAGACGTGCCTTTGGAGGCTTGTGTGGCATCATGGAGGACCTAACCTAGCCCCTACCACCCAAACATTTTGCTTGAAGGAGGCAAAATGTCACTTTCTTAAGGCTTGACGTCATAGAGGGGCTAGGGTTTGGTGGTGATGGAGTTGCTACTTGACACTTGGCGTGATTTGGTGGGAGGAGAGTTGAGGAGGCTATAGCGCATGAGAGGGAGGATTTATGAGCCCCAATGACCTCAACCTTCTACTCCAACGACTTGCTCAAAGGCTCAAGATGTCACACTTAGAGGGGTGACGTCATTTTAGGGTTTCTATTGTGCACTTTTTAAGATTTAAATTTGAATTTAAGATGAGTTACTTGTGTAAAGGGGAAAAATAAGGGTTGTTGCCCCCTTATTTTGTGTTTACCCTAACTTATGTGGACAAACTATGTTTAAGACATTTTGTATAAATAGAGATCATTTTAATCATAGCTCTCCCATTGTGAGAAGACTAATTGGATGAAATTTGCGCCCTCTTGGGAATTTTTGGTATCTCTCTCTTGTGCAAATTCTCTTTGGTGTTATCTCT
>ML806221.1:14838-52735 GCA_009831015.1 Picea engelmannii | reverse complement strand
CTTTAACTTTGGGGTTTAAATAGTAGGGTCAATGTTCAACTGGTTAGCATCAACCTACAACTCAATCTTCATCTCTCCTAATCCTCCTTTTATTTCCTTCATCTCCAAAAAACTCTAAGGAAACAAATATTCATATTCTTTCAACAATGCTTCAATTTCATACATTGTTTGTCCATACCAATAATCCCTGATAGAGACCACTTTAGGTTGCTCCTCACTTCTAGTGTTAACCTTCTATAACTTTATAGGTTGGTTATAGGATGCACTAAAATCATTCTCACCTGGCTCTTTGATATCTCTTGAGCTTTTGTATTCCTTAAAAGATAGATGTCTTGATTCTTCCAAATCATTGACATCCTCGCCATCCTAACCAACTTTACCACAATAGATAGGAAAACCCAACAAATTTAATGTTTCCTAGGAACCATACATCTCTTTATGATAAGGACACAAGGTTGGAGAATTTAACTCCCACAACATATCAATAAACAGTATTTCCTTGATAAGCTTCAAAACTTCAGTTACCTTAGACAACTTACCTACAAAATAAAAATCTTCATAGAGTCGGGTCTAGAGGGCAACCCAATTACTAGTCTATCTTTGAGTCTCCTCATCGATGTGTCGGACCTTTGGAATAGATCTCAGAGTGTGGATGAAATAGTGAACCTAGAACTTAGGCAATAATCCTCCAACTTCCCATCTCTAGATGCATATTTCAATGTGGATAAATGGATTAGTTATCCCTTCATACAATTATATAAGCTCAACTTCTTTGACATTATTCAAGGATACATTGTGACATTCAAATTTAAGTGGTTAGATAAACATGTGTTGCATCATTGCATGTGCATCATCCCAAGTAGACAAGTCTTCTTTATGGATAGCCAACATCAACTAGGGGTACCTCTCAATGCCATGTTTAGAGCAAGAAGTCTCTAGTCTCTCGCAACTGTGTTGTTCATGTCACCAAAGAAATATTCTAAATTTGTGAGCACAACATATATATATGGAGGGGTTATGAAACTCTATTCCAATCCAATGAATATTCAATAGTTCATCTTCTCCTCAATACTAATGGATATATTGATTTGTGGATTAACCCTCAATTGGTCCATGATCTCTATTTAAAGAGCATGGAGTGTCATTTGCTAATGATTGACCGGGAGAAACTCTTACGTAATTATTTTCCTTTGACATTAATATATCGCCTCAAGTGGTTGCATTGGTTGGGGCTATGGAATGTTTCCCTCTTTGAGGGTTTTAACCATGTAATACACTAGTGTACTAATTTTTGTATTTGTTTGAGTAGTTTCTTAAGGTGTTCGATGTGTGTAGAAATACCATGTTTATCGAACAAAAGTGAATAACTCATAAAGTAAAAAATAGTTAAGTTCATTTTTACATGCAACTTTAAGTTATAAAGCAACTCCATTGTAAAAGTGATTCCCACTTATTTTATAAAAGTGGGTCACTTAGTTTATTGTAAAAGTAACTTATCTACACAAACAATTTTTTCTTTTGAAGCCATCTTACTTACATATTGTAATATGTCTAGGACTCTCTTACTTACAAGTTTAAAGTACTTCTCATGGAAATCTTGAATGCAGGATTTACTACAAAGTAGAGGACTTTACCAACTTACCATGGGAACAAAAATTATCCCTAGTTAAGCATTAAAGAAATCCAAATGAGATAGTAAAAGTGATGAAGCATGTGGATTAATTGGAATGTCCATCTCTAGCGATCTATAGTTTCACCTCTAAGGAATTGAGAAACTAGAGGTAGCTTGGAAAAAGTTGGAAAGTATGTTTGGTAAACACAATAAGATTCAAACCCACCAACTTGAAAACCAATTGATTTCTTTAAATCCTAGCAATTTATCTTGCATTGAAGATTATCTATCTAAATTTGAAACACTTAGAATTTTTTACTAAAGAATATAAGATAACAAAGAAGGATGACCAACTTATATGTGTTATTTTTGCTAATCTTGGTAGTGCCCATTTTATCTTTTATCTACATTTCACTCCACTAGATAAGCACTTGTTAGTCAAGGGGATACTTATAAAATACTCTCTTTTGAAGCTTTTTGTGATTCTTTGATTAGAAATCAATACACGATCTTACATCTTGGAGTGATCAACACTGCAGGTACATCTAACAAAGCCTTATTGGTACAATAGACGGATAAAATCAAGAAATTGAATAAGCAACATCCTTGCGACAACGAACAAAACAAGTGTCCCAAACCCTCTCGACCATCTCCTACTCGCAGTGGTGATAAAGGAACTAAATTAATAGGTAAGAAGACTGAGAGACATTGTAATTTTTGTGGGTGAGATGGCCATCTAGAAACCTCATAAGCAACAATGAAGAAGCACATCATCAATATTGATCATCCTTCTTCCAACTCTTCTTCTCATGGACATGCACTTTCTACTTTTGATTTTTTCTTCAATGTGAGGTCTACTTCTTCTTCTAATGAATGGCTTATTAATCTCAGATCATCTTCTCATGTGCCTAAGGATAAAGCCATCTTTTATGATCGTAATGAGTGTAACACCAAACAATTATTTTTCAATGATGATATATCTCTCAGTATTGTAGGGTCTATAATGGTTTAGCTAGATGATGGTCATTTTAATAATGTATTATGTGTTCCAAGTCTTTTAGGCAACCTTCTATTATTATTATATCAAATCACTCATTCAGGTGAAGGTAAAATAATAGAATTCTTGACATTGAACTTGTCCCTTAACTTCTTCCTCCCAAAACATATTCAACTAAGCTTGGAGGGGAACGTCGATTTTTCTTGGAGCAACTACAAGCTAGGGTTTGATAGATGTGGCCATAGAAGAGGACAACATCAGTACCAAGGGGGGCGGTAATGGAACCCCATCATACAAGCAGGTAGTAGTAGACAGAGGGAAAGGCCCATGAGGCGTAGGTTTTAAGGCACCAATGACAAGCACCTCGGGATCAGAAACGAAAAAGAATCAGGAAAGTAACCAAAGGAAAGGCGACGATATGGGGGAAGAAACCAGAGAACCTCATAATGTTGCGCAAGAAACAGAGAGCCCCAATGGCATTGAAGGGCACAACCCATGTAAACCAAAGACAACAATGATACCTAAGGTAATACTGGACGATCCGCAAATGCAACTCTACAAGGACCAGATGAAGACACGTGCGCTAATCTGCAAGTTTATGGGGTTGTGGCCAACAGAAAGAATGTTGCGCAATTGGATTAAATATCAATGGAAGCCAAGTGGAGAAGTGGATCTTCACCTGGGCTCGAAAGGATTCTTTACAACAGTTTTCATGAACCTGGAAGATAGGGATAAGATCTTTGAGGGGGGGGCATACTTTCACGCCTCAGCAGGACTGTACATGCAACCATGGAAGGAAAACTTCTCCCCATAGAAAGAAACCTTCAAAAATGTGCCTGTATGGCTGAGACTTTACTCACTACCATTAGATTATTGGTTACCCTCCACCTTTGAAGCAATAGGGAACAAACTGGGAAAATATGTAAAGACATCAGAAGCAACCCTAAAAGGACGATACACCTCCTACGGAAGAATTTGCATAGAGATGGATGTGTTAGGGGCACTCCCTGAAGCCATAAGCCTGGAATTCAGGGACGAGAAATGGATATAAAACATTGACTACAAGCAGATCCCCTTAAGATGTTGGAGATGTCATGAACATCGGCACCTAATCAGAGAATGTCCGATCATTAAAAAACAAGAAGCAGAGAACATTAAACTATAGCAAGACGAAGATGGGTTTATAAAACCAAAACACAGGAACAGAGCTAACAAGAAACAAAGTAAAACCCCAACAGGGAGAAACCCGAAGGCCAAGAATAAAGTAGAAGGATAGGACAAGACAACCAAAGAGGAGGAAGGAGGAAAGGAAAAAACAAAAGCTAAATAAGCCAGGGAACAAGCTACCAATGAGGACACAGATAGCCCAAGAAAGGGGATGGGACAAGGGAGTAGCGCAACTCCTATGGATGGAGAAACCAGAGATACCCCCACCCCCATGCAGGAGGAAGATGAAGATGCGTAAATGACTCCAAGCGAGGTAGGAACAGAAGATTTGAATCTCAGAGACATTGTGGAAAGGGAATGGATCGATCTCCCGAACATACTGGAGCAATGGAAAAGGTAGGGCGTTGACAATGTACCAGCGGAACAACTAGACCGCATCCAATACATTTTTCTCCTAAGGGAGGAAGCCAAATCCAAAGGTCTCAAGCGCACACACGGGGAGATAGGACACCTAGGAGTCAAAGCAGGCGAAGGACAACCGCAACTCTCACCCAAGCAGATGAGAAGGAAAAAAGGCAGGAAATCAAACAGCATAGCCATACAGGAACTAGGAGCTCTGCTGATAAACTCGGGTAAGATCAAAAAGCTCTTTCCCAACTCCCCCCCACATGTTTAAATGAATATTATAACATGGAATATAAGAGGCCTAAACAACCCACGAAAGCAGGGAATTCTTAGAAATCAACTTAGGACGAAACAACCAGAGCTATGTTTCATCCAAGAGACAAAATGCATTGTAGACAGAATGGAAACAATCAGGAAAAAACATTGGAGCAAGTACTAGATGGTGGTTGTTGAAGGACAACATATGGCAGTAGGGATCCTCACCTTGTGGAAGTCACAAGTGATGAACCTAATAGCAGACGAGGCTACCAGGCATACACTTTCGGTTAACATGCAAATCATTGGGAATATAGAGACGATCCTATGCACTAATGTGTATGGTCCGCAGATGCTAGAGGAAAAGAGAAGAATGGTTCTAGACCTAGAAGACCTAAAAACCCGCTCCNTCTCAACATTCATAGACATAACAAAGATGGTGGACATCAAAACCAATAACAGACACTTCACTTGGAACAATAAATGGATAAATCAACATCAGGTTGCGACAAGACTGGACAGATTCTTGGTGTTGGAATCCATCATTATGCAAGGGTTAACCTTAGATTGTAGCATACTCCCCTGGGGGGGTTATGATCACTGGCCAGTCCAACTGGAAGCAGACTTCCCAACCACCCCGAAGAATAGACCTTTCAGATTTGAGAAATTCTGGATTGAACACCCCACCTTCAAGGAGAACATCAACTAGTGGTGGCGGGAGGAACAACCAGAGCAAGGTACACGGATGTTCAAACTCTATAAGAAACTAAAGTACATCAAATATAATCTCAGGGAGTGGAACAAGGAAATTTTTGGCAACATAAACCAAGAGAAGAAAAATATTGAAGACATAATGAGAAGAATCCAGGAATTTTGCATAGCGGAGGGATACACAGAGGACTGAAAAAAGGAAGATATCCAAATGACCCAGGAATGGGAAGGAAGATGCCAACGGGAAGAAATCCTATGGCGCCAAAAGTCCCGAATCAAATGGCTAAAGGAAGGAGAGAGGAACACCAAGTTTTTTCGTAGAACAACCATTGCCAGAAGAGCCCACAACAAAATCCTGAAAATTAAGGAGCAGGATGGGATCGAGCGAGAATCCCACAAGGAGATTGAGAATACCCTGGTAATCCACTTCCATGGGATAGCCCAGGAACCCAACAAAGATTGAACGGAGGCCATCTAGAGGATTACGCAACACATACCTCGACTAGTCACCGAAGAACAAAATAACAACCTAAACAAACCCATAGATAAGGAGGAAATTGATCAAGTGTTCTAGGAGATGCCCAATGGGAAAGCCCCAGGCCCAGATGGTTTCACAGTGGAATTCTTCAAAGCCTGTTGGAAATTGGTCAAACATGATGTTTATAGGGTGGTGGACGACTCTAGACGGTCAACCTCCATCCTAAAAGCATTAAATGCCACAATGATTACTCTAATCCCTAAAGAATATGAAGCAAGGACCCCTGACCGCTACAGACCCATAGATTTATGCAATGTGGTTTACAAGATAATCTCTAAAGTCATATCCAATAGATTGAAACCCCTCCTACCCACACTGATTTCACAAGAACAAGCGGGTTTTGTGGAAGGACGAAAAATCATGGACAACATCATCCATGCTCATGAGTTAATACACACCCTGAAAACCCAGGGGAGAGGGGGGATGATAATACAACTAGACCTAGAAAAAGCCTATGACAAAATCAGTTGGCGCTACATGGTTAAGACTATGGAAGCCTTTGGTTTCTCCCAACACTAGATCAGCTGGATTATCATCCTAGTCTCAATGACCAGTTTCTCGCTCCTAATAAATGGATCCCCAGCCAAGCCCTTCTAACCTACTGAAGGCATCAGACAAGGAGATCCGCTATCCACCTTCCTGTTCACCCCGATGATGGAAGGTCTCAGTCGAAGCATAAAAAGCACAACAACAGTAGGAGAAATTACAGGCCTCAAACCTTTCGAAAACTACCCTACTTCCACACACCAACAGTTCGTCGATGATACCTTACTCCATGGCATACCCACAGTCAAGGAAGCAAAAAAATTCAAAAGGATCTTAGAAGAGTTTGGGGAAGCCTTGGGAGCCGATATCAACCATTCCAAATCGATGATCTACTTTTTCAACACCAACCCTGCAATCCAACGGAACCTGGCCAGTGTTTTGGGATTTGAGGGCAAAACACTCCCAACTAAATACTTGGGCATCCCCCTGACAGACATAGTTTACAAAATGGAAACCTGGGAAGGATTGATCAACAAGATACAGGAGAGGGTGAAAAACTAGACATACAGATCTCTCAACCTAGCGGGGAGACTGGTACTGACCAAGACGATTCTGCAATCAATTCCAACCTATATGATGTCGGTATTTCCCTCGCCCAAAGGGATACTACAAAACATATGGACCATCCAAAGGGACTTCCTATGGCAAGGAGAGGAAACTAAGAAAAAATGGGCCATAGTGGTTTGGGAGAAGGTTTGCAAGCCGAAATGGAAAGGAGGACTGGGGCTACAAGATCCACAAGTAACCAACGAAGCCTATGGGGTGAAACTATGGTGGCGATGGGTTAAAGAAAATTCTACCCCGTGGGAAACCCTCTAGAAGGCCAAGTATGCCCTGGACATAAACGACCAAGACCGAATTCATTTTATGGGCACCAGGGAGGGATCAAAAATCTGGAACCTAGCATGGCGTAACAAGACCTGCGTCCAGACACGCAGCTTCTGGGAAGTAAGGAATGGTAAAATAGCCAGATTCTGGGAGGATGCCTGGAAACAAGAACTCGATTCGGGAAATCCGGACAGGGAGGAACTCCAATAGGACATGATCGCGCAAGGCAAAGCCAACGTCCACCACTATTGGAAGCAAGAAACAGATTGAAACAGATGGAGAATCTAGGATAATGTCAACTCCCAAACTAGCGATCAGACCACAACCATCGCGAAAGAGGTGGAAGAGGAAATGAGGAAATGAAAAATCGCAGTCTCGGATGAAGAAGACCAATTAAGATGGGGTCGAAAAAATGGCAGGGAATTCAATTTGAAGGAAGCTCAATATTATATCGGGGACCAAGAACAAGAAGACCCAACGCAACTATGGGATAAGCTCTGGAACAACCCCCAATGGCCAAAAATAAAAATCTTTAAATGGTTAGTACTTCACAACCGAAGTCTAACCTGGGAAAACCTAAGGAAAAGGGGCTTCATAGGTCCGTCTCGGTGCCACCTCTTTCAAACCCAGGAAGAAACAACAAATCATCTCCTCGATGAATGTAGTTACACAGTAGAGATATGGGATTGGGCGGCAAGCATTTTTCAACAGTCCAATAGGACTTGAGGTAACATCTGCGCAACCATCAACAACTGGCATGAGAGTTACAATGAAAATGAAGAGGTGAACCTATGATGGACTCTCATTCTGGGGATGATCATATGGACAATATGGAAAGAAAGGAATCGACGCATCTTCAAGAATGAAAGCCTTCCGGAAGGTAAAATCAAAGAAAAAATAATCTCCATGACAAGAGAAACGGTGCAGAGCCGCAACTACCAGAAGAGAAATGAGCAACTCGCAGGACCAGAATCTAGAGTCCTAGAAGCTTTTCATCGAAAGGATGGGTGCAACCGTACACAAACAGGACGACCACCACAACTCCGACTAGGTGAGTGCAACTGGACCGCCCCTCCAGCAGGGTCACTCAAGTTGAATTTCGACGGGGCGACAAAAGGAAACCCAGGCATGACAGGAATGGGTGGGGTTATCAGGGATAGTAGCGGAAAAATAATCTGGCTGTACGCCGGGATTATGGGAAAGTCAACTAACAATGTCATGGAATTCAGAGCCCTGGAGACTGGACTCGAGATCCTAAACTGAGAAAGGTTGACAAACATAATCATGGAAGGGGACTCCACTCTGGTAATCAACACGGTGAAGAGACTCCAAAATGGCACCAGAGTGGGCAAAGTTCAGAGACACTGGCGCTTGGCACACTCCCTGCAAAACATCCAGGAGTATCTGCAAAAGATGAACACAGTGGAGTTGCATTGGGTACGCAGGTCAATGAATGGCCTAGCAGACAGAATCGCTAACGAAGGGGTTAGCAAGAAAGGATCTGAGTTAGACACCACCTGGAGCAACATCCCAGATGGTCAATTCAGAACAGACTGCACAGAACTAGCTACAAAAGACCGTGACAGAAGCTTAAGTACGGAAGGTCACATCGAGAGGAGTGGTGCAAGGCCAATCGGTGGGCACGACGAATCCAGGCAGAATCTTCATGGCCAACACCCAATTACAATTGACAATGCGGGATCTGACCACACAACAGATGGAGGTACGACCTCAAGGTCACATCAGTAGGAATAAGTGTAGGGTTAATGTAAGGGAAAGTACAAACGGGACTCAGCAGGCCGTGAGTGATGTATGACAAAAGATGTTACCATGCACCAGTAGGGGCACACCCCTTCCAAGAACAGGTACGATGAAGAGAAAAGTTGGTTACACAACAAGCAGGGGCAAGGGTCGACGTAGGGATAAGGGACAGACTGTCATGGTCACATATACCGAGACAAAGAAAAAGGATAAGAAGGACCACCTCTACGGGCAGACCATGATTGCAAGGACGAGCCTGCAGCAGGAGAATTTCCATAAGAGGCGAAACACTAGGAATCGATGCAGTTGGACAAAGCGCAGCAGAAGAAGCCACCATAAAAATAAGGGTCCGGCAAGAAGGAACCCCTAGGTAGATAGGAACAGGAGGAGAATTCAGGGAAAGAACCGCCACAAGTTAGCCAAGATGGTGCATATGAAGAAAACGCACGTCAAAAGAAACACCCAGATGGATGAAAATATGATAAGCCGTAGGAAAATTCCAAGGATGGAGCAAGCAACCTGAGACACCAAGGGCACTTACGAGGCATCGATCGAACCGAAGGGTCAAGCGACCATCACCAGATGGGAGAAGGAAATCACTGCCAAGCGAAAAGGCAAAGCCTAGGAGGAACTGAGACAGGAAGCGGACTGGATAACAGACCCAGGGACCACGCAATCCAGGGAAACACTCTACCACAAGATGGTAGAGATGGCCTAGCGGACAAATATGTTAATAGGAAAAGTGAGCACAGAAAAGAAAGTTGCCAACAGGAAGGGTAACAAGGCACAACATAAATTGCTAAAAGAAATCATGAGTCGCCTCATCATCCTGGATGCTAGTACAAAGCGAATTGTAGAGGACTAGAGGAATCAAAAGGAGAAGTTGGAGCGAATGGCTGCCCAATTCCACTTATACTTGCGCTACATCCATCATATGGACATCACACCTGTGGATGGGAATGGAGCACCATCCCGGATTAGGAAGATCCACACGGTGGCCCAACGGGAGGAGAGCAAGGACAAGGCGAAAGATGGAAAGAAGAATCTCATAATCCTGGACTAGCGTCGGGTAGCAAATGATCAAGGAATATTATTGGGTCAGTCTTAATTGTTGTTTTGGTTTTTTTTGGTTTTTTTAAGGTAAGATTGTCAAAATTGAATATGACGGTACTGGACTGGTTTCCCAATGTGGCGGTCCATCCATACCCCTATGATATCTCAAAGAACGCAACTCTGTAACCCCTGGTCTGGTTTCCTTTTTGGCAGACCAGGGAGCTCCGGTTTTTTGTATATTAGTTTTTCTTAGTAATACAGATACTCACACTCACTTACAAAAAAGAAAAGGTAAAATAATAGAATTCTCACCTCACCAATTTGTAATCAGGGATTTAAAATATCCTAAACATGTCTTATCAATTGGAATTGTTGATGATATACCAGGTTGTATATATTTGACAACTTTGGGTCATCATCTCTTCCATCCATTTTTATTGCTCGTGGCAACAACATGAACAAACTTTGGCATGAGTGATCCGGTCATCTAAACTATCACTAAGTGCAGTGACTATGTAATAAGAATATGGTGATTGGTCTTCCTCTCATTTCTTGCAGAGATGGTGTTTGTTCTAACTTTGTTCTCGACAAACATCATCAAGATAGTTGCAAGTGAAGTTTATTTATTAAAACTCAAGAGTGAAGTTTTTAACTAATTTTTGGTCTACAAGGCCCTTATAGAAAAACAATATAGACATCAACTTTAGAAGTTAAGAACAAATAACAAAGGCAAATATGTTAACAATAAATTTACCACTTACTGCATTACACAAGGCATTCAGATGAAACATACTACTTCATATACACCACAACAAAATGGTGTTGTCAAGAGAAAGAATACCACATTAAATTAAATGACAAATTGCATGATCCAATCTAAGGGATCAAGTCTCCTTTTTTGGTGAAAGCAATTAATTGTGTTAATTACATAGCAAATCACACTCCCACAGAGGCCTTAAAAAAGACATAATTCACCGAAAGAAGCATGGAGTAGCATTAAAACAAATGCAAGCCATTTCCGTCTATTTGGTAGTGAAGCACGAACTTACATTCCAAATGATAAAAGGAAAACATTATAGCCTAAGAGTGAGAAGTGCATGTTTGTGGATATTTTGAAGATGTAAAAGGTTATATACTTCTTCAACCTCATTCAAATTAAATTATTATCACGAGATATGTCAAGTTTGATGAAGGTTTGTCGACCCACAAGCCATCTTCTGTGAATGTGCCATCTTCTATTCCCAACTTTTCTACTAATGATCCTATTCTTGTTCCTTCTTCTTCAGATGATGACAATGATGATGAAAATCCACCTCCACCTACTCACCTTCCTCTAGTTGGGTCCATTGAACACGAGCCTACACCAACATCATAGCTATCTAGATGGGTTCGTACAATAGGAGAAGTGGCTAGTGATATTGCCAATGGTTCTTCAGATTAACATTGTACAAATTCAAGGTTCTAGTGAGCCTCCCCTCTTTTCGCTCAAGTTTCAAAGACTCGTGATCTAGAAACATTTGTAGAAACTTCTCGCAATCCACATTGGAACACAACAATGAATGACGAATATTGTTCCTTAATGGTGAACAATACTTGGGATCTTGTACCTCTTTCAAAAGGAAGAAAACTTGTTAGGTGGAAACATGTGTACAAAACTAAGTATGCATCAATGAAAGTGTTGAAGACATAAGGCTAGATTAGTTGCCAAAGGATTTTCTTAGGTAGAAGGTGTTATCACATGCTAATTTGCATTAATTTTTCCAAAGCATCTTGCCCTTGTGCTATCTTTCCACTCAAATTTTAAAACTTTTTCACCAGCTTCGTCAAGCTCCCATCACCAAAATCCTTCACTCGATTGATCATCCAAAATAGTCATGTCCTCCATGAGTCAAAAATTGGAAAATATTCCAAACCTATACCTAGCCTTAATGCTTATCTAAATCCCTCAGTTCCATCACTTCATTCATTTTTACCCTTATTATCATATTCCCGTTGAAAATAAAAAATATTCCTTTTATTAAGCTTAAGCACCCTTATCCTATCCACAAAGTCATGTGATAATCCTCATATGCCCAAAGTTCTTAGAAAATGGAAAAAACGTTTATTATTATTAATATAAATATTTTTATATTAAAATATTTATATTAATATTTAATCCAATATTTAATTCATGACCTCACGTCAAATCATGGGCACGGATCTCAATTTTTAACATTGAAAATTCAAAGGGTGGATGGAGGGCGCACATACATTTTGGGGGTTGAAAGTAAACAGAGGTTAATTATTTGACGGCGGAACCGGTGGTTTTTGGTCGGGGAGAGTGTTTTTACGTGATGCATTTCGAGGGTAAAAGTGGTGTGGAGTAAAACCACTACTCCCAAGCCTGAAATAATAAATGCAACTATTTATCATATGGTTTATGTGTGGCATATTTTCCAGGAGTGTGTTTCAATAATAATTATGGAATTTCCAATAAATGAAATTCTTCCTCACAGTGAAAATGTTTTACAGAGGTAAAATTTAAATTTTACAAATTAAAGAGATTAATGTTCATTTCCATGAAAACAGAATTAAATGGGAAGATGCACGTGAGAGGAAGACTTGGATAATTTTTTATCCAAAGGTTTTACAAAAGTAAAAGAAGAATATTAAAAGTATTTTACCAAAACTGGTAACCAGGACATGGTTTTCAAAACGATGGGAAACAAACTAGTAAATGGTTTTCACAGTGAAACGATAGATTGGAAAAAACAAGACACAGTAAATGGTTTTCACAATGAAATGGTAAATTGGGCAAAACACGACATGGTTTTCAAAATCACAGGAAACAAGCAATAAATGGTTTTTCAAAACCACCGGCATGAATTAAAATATGGAAATTTAATTCTACAGGATAAAAAGTATTTGGGAATTATTTTTATTCAAATATATTATTCCCAAATATTTAAAGGAAAATATGGATAAATGGAACAGTTGGATCATGAAACGTTTTTCTCAAAAATGTCATTTGTAATCATTGTACTCAATTTTGGAAGCTGAAACGTTTCAGTTCAACCATTGTAATCGGTTTCTAACTAAAGGAACTTGAATTGTATAAGTATTAGAAGTTCCCAATGTATTAATGGTTTGTAGAAGTGCAAGGGCACAATTCTGGTTGTTCATAACTCTATTGTAATTTTTCTGGAGCTGAATGGAATACATATGCAAAATCTTTTGAAGTCTCTATGAAAAGATTCTAATGGTGGTGATATGAGTTTTGTCTCCTCTCCTTGTATGTATTTCATGTGTTCTTTAATTCCATTTGCATTTTATTCTATTTAAATTGGATAGTTGAAAGATCAAAATTCATCTTGTGATGCTCTCGGCTTAAGCAATTTAAACTGTGTAATTTTCTTCCTAACTAATTCAGAATTCATTTCAGTAATGCTTTGATGCAGTTACTTATTTTCTCCTTCTTCTTACACTCTGAATAAATACAATTTATAACTCAGATTCATCGGCTCATTTAGCCTTTATCCTCTAGAGAGTTCTATCGGCCAATCATTGTTTTCATTCACTTTCAAAATTTCAACTCCATAGCCCTAAGTGTCCCTCCCCTTCCTTGCCAACAAATTTATAAAACCCCCCCAAACAAACTAAATCTGGCCATCGATTGCCAAAGAAACACCAAGTGACATGAAAGAGCCCTCTCTGAGCTAAGCAGGCTAGTACCCAGCTCTAAATTTGGTTTGTAGGTTACCTTTGTCGTTTGTTTTATCAGTCGAACAAATTTACAGAGTGCTAACAGAAGGGATTGACTATACTGGAACTTTTACCCCTGTAGACAAAATGAATTCCATTTGCCTTATACTAGTTCTTGTTGTTAAATCCACTTTCTTGCATGGGGATTTCCAAGAATAAATTTACATGGAACAACCTCCTTGCTATATTTAGAATGACTCTATCCTTGTTTACAACCTTAAGAAATCTCTCTATGGTCTTAAGCAAGCTCCTTGAGATTGGTAGGCTAAAATGGATAGCTTTCTTCTTGACACCAACATTTTTAGATGTCATTTTGACCCTAATGTCTATACCAAGAAAGTGGTTAACCATCTCATAATGCTTGTTCTTTTTGTTGATGACCTTATCTTTACTAGTACTAATCCCAAACTTTTAACCCATTTGAATCCAGTGTTAAGAAGAAATTTGAAATGATAAACTTAGGACATTTACATTATTTTCTTAGCCTCTAAGTATTGTAAACCATGTAAGGAATTTCCCTTTCCTAGTCCAAGTATGCATGAGACCTTCTTCTCTACTTTCACATGGAAGATTGTAAACTAGCCCAATATCCCTTCTAATCTGGAGTCAAACTTGTAGCCGCATGTACTACACCCGAAGTAGATGTCGCTTTACACTGTTAGTCGGTTGGTAGCCTTTTGTATTTGACTCATACCTATCCCAATATTTCCTTTGTTGTTGATCTTGTTGCCCAATATATACAAACACTCCATGAGAGCCATTGGAAAGTAGAAAAGAGGGTACTTTGGTATATCCTAGGTATAGTTCAACTTGGGATATATTACTTTTCATGGGGGACTCTTTTGTTGGTTGGTTTTACTGATTTCAATTAGGCTAGCAACCTTGATGATCATAAGTTTATTACAAGTCATGTTTTCAGTCTTGGTTCTGGATATGTCACCTGATCTTGTAAGAAGCAATGTGCTCTTGCTCTTTCCTTAGCAGAGTGTAATATTGAGCAACAGTTAGTGCAAGTCAAGAATCCCTTTATCTTCGATAAATCCTTTTAGAGTTTTGATTCTAGCAATAACATCTAATCACCCTTTGGTGTGATAATCAGAGTGCCATTAAACTCACTAGAGATCCAGTTCAACATCAGCATAACAAACACATCGAAATACACATGCACTTAATTAAGAAGCTTCTTCAAGATCGTATTCTCGAAGTGCTTTATTGTCCCTAGATAAATGTTCAAGTTGCTAACATTTTCACCCAGACTCTTACAGAAGCAACTTTTCCAAACTTTGATTTATGTCAGACATTCATGAAGTTTTCATTACGGGGGGATAGGATCTAATGCCTCCTTTCTTCTCATATCATGTCACCTTTGTAAATCCTTCAATCCTATACCAAGTTGTGCTCAAGGGGGAAGTTAGGATATTTAGACACTCAATAGTTAGTTAAGATCAACTTGGTATAATGTGTCTTTGGATAAATTGTGTTTCCTCAACGTGAACTTGTAATTATCTAATTTTTCAATCATAATTATATTTTAGACATAAAGTTATCCTACGATTCATCTTTTCCTTGATGCTAATGATTATTGATACATGGCTTAGCACCCAATTGGTCGACGATCTCTATTTCAAGAGCATGGAGAGTCATTTGTTGATGATTGATTGTGAGATATTCAAATGTAAACTATTTTCCTTTTGCATTAATATATTGCCTCAAGTGGTTGCATTGGTTGTGGCCATGGACTGTTTTCCTCTTTGAGGGTTTTAACCACATAATACATTGGTGCAACGATCTTTGATTTGTTTGTGTGAGCGATTTACTTAAGGTGTTTGAATTGTGTGGATATACCATGTTTATTGAACAATGAGGAGGGGCGGGGAGAAAAGCTAGTAGGGAGAGGGGGAAGACGAGAGACCACTACAAGGGGATGGTTTTGCAGGGTTAGGACTGACTAGGGGGGAATGGGAAATTATTATGAGAGGGTGGGACTCCAAATTCTATGATGCGTTTGTTCCATTTTGAGTTCCCCTTCAACTTTTTCAAAGCTTAGGATAGGTCTTCCAGGGTTCCTGTAGTGCTAATGCAATGAGAGGAGGAGGAGGTTTGGGAGGCCAACTTTGGGATTAAAGGGGTTTTCCTAGTATATCCGCCAAGTGATGCTTCATGATCCAGATTATTTTCGGCACAAAATGAGAGCAAAGATATAACACAGAAATATACAAAGATATTGCAAGAGAGCCAATAATATAACATATATATATCAGATATATAAAAAGAGGCACATATATACAGTAATACACAATTTATATTAATGAGCGAAATGTACCAAACTGTAGAAATATAGAGTGAAAGACTCGCTAGAATGGTGGCATCTTATCTCTGAGAAGATATGTGACGGCTACTCTCATTCTCCAGAAGATGATTACAATGAGGCTGTAAAGGCCTTTTTTAACATAAAGAAAATCCAAAACCCTAACCCTGGAAGATGAAAAGCCAACAATTTCGTGGACCCCGTTTTGGGTAGTTTGGTGTATCAACTTCCCGGGGGCGTAAATTTGGCATACGATCTTCGTTAGTGGTGCACAATAGCTCATTGGAAAGGTATCGTCGAGGAGATTCATTTTGGGGGCTCAATCAGAGCCTTTATCAATTATTGAGGTGCTCGATCCCAAAAAAACTTCATTTAGGCCCTCAAAATGGTCCCTGAAGTTTAAGAACCAAAAACTTGCTAAAAATAGTAAGTTGCTAGAAGACTGTTTTGTGCCAGTTGGAATAGGTGGGTGGCCACCGATATCCACCTGGATCAATCCTCCCTCCTTAGAAAGCAATGGTCTCCATTGTGTTGAGTTTCCAAGGGAGAGGAGAAAGCAATTGTTGAATCTGAATCTTGGTGAGTTTCTTGCCTTACTGGAGACATTGCGTTGCTTGGTTTGTGGAAGGATATCACGAACCGGTCGGGCTACATGAGATGATTGTGTGCAGAAGGAATCTTTGTTGTTTGCTACAATCTTGTCGACCTACTTCTATTGGATAGAAGGTGCTTGGACCGAGGTTGTAGTTGTTGCAGTGTCCTTTTATTCACCCTTTGAACATATTGTGAAGAAGTTGAATTTTGTAGTATGGGCTACTACCTTGTGACACTGTTTAGGTGGGACAGTAGTTGGAACTACCTCTGGTATCATGTAGAGATGACCCCCCAAGTTAACAATGACACTACAAGGCCGAGACTCATAGATAGCATGGCGCTTCCACATATATGGCTGGCCCAAGAGAACATCATAGACATCCAGTAGGGCAACATCACATAATACCTCATCCTTGAAGGGATGGATGTCGTATGATAATCGACATTGCTAGCTGACACAGAGATTTCGTCCCTCGTGAAGCCACCCGATGTTGTATGGTTACAGGTGTGGTGTTGTCAACAATTTCAACTGTTTGATGACCTTTGTTGAGATGAGGTTCTTCAAGCTTCCGTTATCAACAATAAAATGCAGCAGGGTTCCCTTCACCCACATATGTTAATGAAAAAAGTGTTCCCCCTCCTTAGGATATGTTAGTTCTTCTGGTTTAATTGTTGCGGTCACGACAGTAGCAGTGGGGTCTGCGTCGATGATCTTTCTTCTTCCATTATTTTCTGAATCAAATTCTAAATCTGGGTTTGAATCTTTTTCTTTGATCTCAACCACCAATGACTATTTTGAGCGACATTCATCAGTGTTGTGCCAGGGGATTTTGTGGAAATCGCACCACTTTCCAGTGTCTTTCTTCGTCTTCCCGTGACCCTTCTTTTCTTATGGTTTGGATTGTGTTGGAACACATATATTTTTCAAATACTCCAGATATTAAAGGATTGGAAGCCGCCTACCTTTTAAACAACAAAACGCTAACGATAAACCTCAAACATTGGATTTCGGGGTTTTGCAGATCTAACAGTCCAACATGTCGAAGCTCTAATTGCCTCGACATGCGAAATAGAGAAGTTGGGTTAAGCTTAATCATGATCATCGAAGCATTAAAAAGTGATTATCACTAATTTAATACATCGCGCCTTCGCAAGTCGGGAGTCATGCCTCGAGCAACCTTTGAATGTCTCGATATGCGAAGTTGCGAAAGCGACTTAAGATAAACCCGATTAATTACATGACTAGCGATGATTAACGATAATTAATTTTCATCGTGACTTCGCGATTCGGCAGTTTTTCCTTGAACAACAACTTACAACCACGATACTCGAGGTCGCGAAATTTCAAAACTAATCGCAATTAATTAAAAACTTAAGCTTGATTAAAGTTAATTAATCAAATCGCAATTTCGCAAATTCGATGTTCATAGCTGGAGACTAAGAGTAAAATCACCCAACACCACGAATTCCGAAAAAAATATTAAGAACTAATCACGATTAATCAAAGTTTTCAGCTGGATTAATTAATATCTTAAACAACCTTTTACCTTGTAAAACTTAAGGGCGAAAATTAAATACTTATACGATTCTCCCAAGTCACGAAATATCAAGCATTTATGGAATTTATAAGCAGAGTAGAGAAATGATTGGAAATAAGATCTTGCTTTATCTCCAAATCTTTCTATTAAAAGAATTAAACATTGTGTCAGCAAGGACCCGTGCAGACTAGAGTGCTCAATGTGAAAGGATTTATGTCATTAGTTGAATTTCATTCTAGTTTTCACAGAGTCAGCTTAGTGAGATAACCATTGTTTGTATTTTCATCCTCTCTAATAGGAAATATAATTTCTAGATTCTATATCATGGCTCCACGGAAAGCGCCCAAAACAACTGGTGAGATTTCAGGCTAGAGTTCAGATATTCTTTCTGATACCTCTCCTAGAAACATCAACATAGTCAAAACATGGACACATGTTTTCAACACATTGCAATACAAGCTGGTAAACTACCCAGACGACTTGAGCGACAACGAAAAAGAAGACTTGTATATCAAATACAAGGTTGTTGCTCAGTCGGAGATGCACAAGGTAGCAACAAGGTTGCGACTCTTTCCCTATTATGATATGATCGGATGGGCACTGGATCACGTAGATGTCTCGACTAGAAAAATATTCAATTCTCAAAAGGTGGTTGTTGGGACATTTCGGCAGGAGCATCTACAGGCGATGTACAAACTGTCTCCCACACCAAAATTTACTTAAAATGCCGAATTCTTAGAGGGTTTCAAAAAGAAAGAATGTGAGCAATTTGGAAAAAGTTTATTTGACCTGATAAAGGATTGGTGCTCTTGCCCTGAAAAGTTCAGAGTTGATACTAATCGTATATACACAATCTCATCATTACAACCACAGTTCATGTATATAGCGATGATGGTGTGCCAACTTTATGGGAAAGAGAATACTGCACATTTCTTTCTCCCGTGGGTATCGCTTATCCACACAGTAGCAGAGGGATACTCTTTCGACTGGGCCAAAATGTTGTCAGACAGTCTGGCCAGTCAAATTACAGAATATCATACACAAAAGGCGAGTGGGAAAGCAACTTCATTTTTCATGTCTGCTTACATTATGGACGCCATTTGCTTCATGACACCTTTTCCATTAATGAGTTGGAGCTGGACTCCAAATAACGCAGAGCCTATTCATGTGTACCACTCAAAACTTTGGGAAGATAAAGACAAAGACTTCATCTATGAGATTTTCAACTGGGTAATGGTACCAATGCATGTCGTTATCTTCGGCCACCCACCTCCCAGGATTTTAGATAAAATCGTGGCCAACTTAGGCAGTGTGGAAAACCGGTACATAGAAGAACAATTCTCTTATATTAGGGTTTTTGGTTGTTCTATTCCCCCATATGCCCTGCCGCTATTCTTACCAGACAGGCTAGTATGTCGCAAGGTTGTCAGGCAAACAATACTCGGTGGAATCAGCAAAGAACTCAAAGGAGTTCAGAAAGAGGTATGGCCATCTTTCGACTGGATTTCAGCCATTCCAAAGTGGAGGCCACAACCTTAGAAGAAATGAAACTGGTAGACATTGAATTCAAGAAGCACAACCCTCATAAGGTCATGGGTAACCACATGGCAAGTTGTGGTCTAAAAATATACAAGCACGAAGATTCTCCTCATGACGAGATTTTTCGAGGAGCAAGATCCTACTCAGAAGTCTTGAGTCGGGTTCCAGCTTTGTCACCCAAAGGGATGATCAAATTTTACAAATGTCAGGAACACGAGAGAAGTGGCCTCCCCAAAGTTTTGCAGGGCAAAGTCTCAACACCTCCAGGTATACAACAAACAGAAGCCAAAGGTTCAACGGACACAAGCCCTGGAAAACAAGAAACTCAGGGGAACACAGAGGAAACTGAGACCTTGAACCAGGAAACTGAGATCCCAAGCCAAGAAGAAAGACCCCCAGAGACAAATACACCAGGTAAACAGGTCAAGGATCAAATAGAGATACCCTCAAAAGGGGTAGGAGACACACCCTTGTCTACATAAAATGAACTGGTCACAGATGCTACCATGAAACAAACATCCACAGAAATCGACAGTCCCATTCCATTCATCACACCCTTACAATCTACCAAGGGGAACCCCGATGCAGGAACAATATTCAAAGAAGATCTAACACCTATCTTTGTAGAAGAGTTACCTCATAGCGATTTCTTTTTTAGCAAGAAAAGGAAAGCCGTGGTGAAGTGAGAAATGCACCAAAGGGTGGGTGTAGCGGCCAAAAGATACAAAGTATTAACTGATGGAGAAGCCTTAGAAGAAGTAGAATTCGCCAAAGAGGTAGCAAGAACATTGGGGGCTTATGCAACAACCAACCAATATTCAGTCGGGACCTTGAAGGAACTGTTGAAACAAAAAGCCTTGATAATTAGCAAATTACAGACTCAGATAGCAGTTGTAGAGACGAATGCCAGAAATGAGGCATACAAAGACCTTGAACAAGCCAGAGCAGTTGACCAACAAGAAATCGAACAGCTCAAATCCAATCTCAAGCAAATGCACCAGTCGACTCAAATAAGCCAAACATGGGTCAATCAACAAGAGGAGTTAATAAAATAGTTGCAATCCAAATTAAATTCTACTGAAAGCTAGGTCATAGATATAAGGGTATTCCAAACTCAAGCCATGGAAATACAAAAGAAGATAGAAGTAGCTCAACAGGGTCTACTTTCTAAAGTAGAAATCATCCAGAATCATTTTCAGATGATAGATCAAGCGTTAAATAATATCACCTTAAGAGAAAGAGGAGCTAAGGCAACTCGAGGTGTCTTCCAGTAGGCTATTATATCGTCAATGAAAGAGGAAATAGTCATCGCTTCCAGATTATCGATTCCAGAGCAAACCAGAGGTAACATCCTGCTAAAGGCATGGGAGCACAATATAGCAGAAAACAGAAAAATGGCTAAAGAGGTGAGAGATTCCTGTGAAGAAACATTTGGCCTACTGAATAAAAAAATGTTAGATCTTGATAAGAAAAGTAGCTCTGGGACGTTGGGTAAAATCAACATAGCCAAACATCTGCTAGATATTAAGAAAAATATGGAAAGAGACCAAGTTGAGCTCTCTCATATAAGACAGGTCGACATTGCTCAAATAGATAAATGGTTAATAAAACCAAATCTACAACTATCGTCTATCATTATAGTAGATGGGAAAATAGGAGAAAGATTGCCACAGCTGGAAAAGAAGTGTTACATTTTCGAGGCAAATGACCAAACAGAACCTTCCAAGTTGATAACTCAATTAGTAGAAAGGTGTATCAATTGTATTGAACAGGGGAAAGGAAACACTTCTGGAGGCCAGTAATACAGTTGTTAATACTACCTTATTTTGGAGCTAGGAGACAAATAAAGGAAAACACCCTGCCATCATGAGAGAAGACAAGGGATAACGAAGTGAAGTGTTTCACCTTCTCATTTGTAACCGAAACCTTTAAAATGATAGAATTTCAAATGATTAAATCTTGTATAAATATACATTTCGAGAAAGGATCAAGGGGCTGCTTTTTGCCGATTGTAAAGGAGAAAACTCTCTTTGTTGAGAATTAATACAAATGCAGACCAGGGATTCTACATTTCGTCTATTCCGAGTTATGTGTTCTTCTGTCCTTCCATATTACAACATACTTTCATATACATTTCTTTGATGAATTTTTTAATCACAATTTAGTAAAACATCTACTGTGGTTATATTTCACTTAGTAGTCTGATAACAAACATATTTTCCTATGTATTTACTGTTAGCAAATACAAGACCTGCATGTTACTTAGATACTATATTTTATACTTCATTGAAGGTTACATCATTTCACTTTCTTCTTCTGTTACAAAGTAAGATCCCTCAGTAATTGATGCCTTGCTTTGATTAGCAGCTTTATGTTTTCTTTCAATTCATTCAATATTTCAAATTTAACTCAGATGGGAGAAATAGCCTCTGAGCTGTTATAATATTAATTCGATTTAAAGAACTTTTCTCTTATAATTTTTGTGGTAAGAGGCGAACATTGAAACCTTTCCTCATTTCCTGATGCATGACATTATACTTGAAGCCTTAGTATAAACTCAGGAACAACATCTTTTTGGTGTCATTGTCAGGGACGGAGAAACGAAGTTATTTTTCCCTAGGAGAATGACATTTGCAAGTTTCTCCCTTTGATAGTGAACAAATATTGAATACATTATAAAGGCTAAGTTTTTATTATTCACGTGGCGACTCCACAATTAAATAAGCTGGCATCCGGTCGGAGGAATACCAGACAAAACCCAGATGATAAGCAGACCACGCCTGTTTCCGACCCCGAAAAAATACTAAAACCAAGAGGATTCCTTAAGCAAGTTACTGCGGTTTACCAACCTAAATCCACACAGTCTAAGGCTAAGATTCCACTTGAACTGTTAACTCCGCAAGAAGTTTCCACCCAAATCCTTTTCGAAGAAACGTCGACCAACACAGTTGAAGCTGAAACCATAAACCCTAAATTAGTTTTCCCTGAAATTAAAACTGAAGCTTATTCAACTACCTCTTGTGTAAGTCAAGGTAAGAAACCTACAGTAAATCCCGCTTCGATTGATATCCCATCTACTCTCGAGCTAAATTTCCCAACCTCACAAAGTCTCGAAGAATATACCATACACTCGGATTCAACTCCTATAGGTTCTCCCATTTACATATCTTGCAAATCAGAAGAACCGAGTCCCGTATCTCGTTTCGCCCCTTTTTTAGTTTTTTCGTCTCCTGATAAATGGTTCTCAGAACCTTTCTCGCTTCATCCCGAAGAGGCTAAAGGATCGCTATACGTCTTTGAAAACCCTCTTTATAACTTACCAGTTTCCTCTCCTAGAATATCCATGGCTGCTGCCGGAGGAGGAGGAGTGGGTGGTCAAGGGCCACCCCCACCCCCCATAATTTTCGCCAAAGTAGCTGCCAAATATGCTCCTTTGGTCCTCCCAGTGCCCCTTCATGATTTACCTGAAAAATACATGAAAAACCTACCTAAGTTTACAGGAGAAGGAGACCTAACCGCAGCCGAACATATACATTTCTTTGAAAAATTCGCAGATATTCTTGGTCTCGAGCACGAAGATGTGTATTCACGGTTGCTTGTTCAAACCTTCGAAGGACAGGTGAGAACCTGGTTTCGAGGTTTGGTCCCAGGTTCGATAAGATCCTATGATGAGTTAGAAAACTCTTTTCTCAGACAATGGGGTGAGAGAAAGGATCACCTATATTACTTAACTAAGTTTGGAGCTTTAAGGAAGAAAAATTTGGAAACTAATATTGAATTCATTCAGAGATTTAATAAATTATATAACAAGATCCCAGTTGAAGTTAAACCTTCCCAGCCTACAGCCAAGGTAACTTTTGCAGGAGCTTTCGAACCCAATTTCACACTATTATTGAGAGAAAGGAGAGTTGCCGAACTTACCCGAATGCAAGATGATGTCGTAGAGATTGAGTCAAATATGATGGCTTCTGGAAAATTAAAAGCGAAGGTGGAAACGGGAAACAAAGAGACAAAACGATTTAGGGAACAAGCAAGACCTTCCGGAGGTGGGAGGTCCACAGACGATAAGATGGATGATATGGCAAAGATAATCAAAGAACTATCAAATAAAATTTCAAAGATGGAACTAGATCAATCTAAAACAGATCAGTTCGTTAGGAGAGAATTCAGGAGGAATCCTAATCCCCAAATACAACAAAGACGGATTAAAAGTGAAGATCAAAAAGTTCAAACTCCTTTGAAAAACGAAAATTTTATAGGAGGAAATGACATGCAAGAATTTGAGGATTTAGAATACGATATGAATAATCTCAGTGATGATTGTCGTCAACCTCATTTGACTAGACAAGATTATGAGAGGTCTTTAAATATGGAACATCGGCCTAATGAGGATGGCAACATAAATAATACATAAGATTATGCTTGCCAAGGGATCGTTGATACTATAATGGTCGAGCTCCAACATAAGTATAATCTAAGGTCTAAAACTAAAAACGTAGCAACTACCCAACCAAAGAAAATCCTACAGAGAGGCGAAGTATATGAGCCAGCTCGAAAAGAGACTGAAATACAAAACAATAAAATAAAAGGAGTTGAGATCCAAACAGGGAAAACTAAGACAGTCGAAACACATACAACAGAAACAAAAACAACTGAAAATAAAGCAATGCAAACCAATAAATCAGAAAAGAAGGAGACCGAAGTCCCAATCAGAGAAACCGATAAGATTATAGGAGGTTTCAGCCTAGAAAATGAGATTAACAAAATCAAGATATCGATACCTCTAGTTGAACTGACAAAGAACCTTGTTTACCGAAAGCAAATCACCAAAATAATAAATTTTTCAGATGTGGAAATTCAGGCTGACGTTATAAATTTGGAAGATGATAAGCCTAATATAATTATTGGTCCACATTTCGAAGGCGCCAGAGATACCGTCACTCCTTTCTACATTACACTAAATGTGCATGATCGTCTGTTACATAATTGCATGCTAGATTCAGGAGCCTCACATAACATGATGCCCAAGGCTATTATGGATAGACTTGGTCTCGAAATTACCAAGCCATACAGAGACCTGTATTCATTTGATTCGAGAAACGTTAAATGTATGGGCATGATCAAAGACTTAGTGGTAAATCTTGCACAGATTCTAATAAAAAGTGTTATGATGGATGTAGTTATTGTTGATATACCTCTGAAGTATGGTTTGTTATTATCCAGGTCTTGGGGTGCTAAGCTTGGAGGATCCCTTTAGCTGGACATGACCTACGCCACGATTCCCATCTTTGGTGGACAGTTCACCCGATTATACTGGGAAACACGACTGGCATATACAGTGAGTGATCCACATAATCCTAATAATTACCATGTTTATGTCGTTGATCAAGATCTAGGAAATTGTATTTTATCAATTGATGATGATGTAGATGAATGTACAGAAGAAATTTGTACAGAGAAAAATAAAACAGAAAAAATAAATGAAAGTGTATATAGTACGGGAATTTGGAAAATGTATTTCGATGGTGCTTCGTCATGTGAAGGAGCAGGTGCAGGAGTACTTTTTGTAGCACTTGCATATGAGTTTATTATTCCTTTCTCTTACAGACTACAGTGGGACATAGATTACACGAATAATGTATGCGAGTATGAAGCCCTGATCTTGGGATTAGAAGCTGCCAAGAAGCTGAACATAAAAAACTTGGAAGTCTATGGAGACGTGGAATTAACTGTGAAGTAAGTAAATTGGCAGTACCAGGCCAAGCACCCGAGATTGAGATCTTATAGAAACTGTGCCTGGGATTTGATGGAATTTTTTTTCTCATCAGTTAAAGTTCATTACATTCCCCATACATAAAATCTATTGGCCGATTCATTAGCCAAAGAAGCCTCGACTTTCGTACCTCCTACAACTTTCAAACTAAAGTATCACATAGAGATGAGGCACAAACCCTCCATACCGAAAAATATACAACACTGGCAGGTGTTCGAAGATGATGAACAGATCAGAAAATTCCTTGAAATGGTGGAAGACTTTGCTTGGATTATGCTTGGATTATGCAAGAAGGAGGAGGACCCTCAAGAGTTACAAGAAAAGATCGTGAATCATTGCATGTTAGTACTAAAAAACAACCAAATCCCTAAAGGTCTAATCCCTCTAGAAAGATTATTCAACCCCAATGACATACCATTAAAATCTACCTTGCAACCTCAGCGAAAAGAAGTCGAAGATTGCGATATAGGCACTAAAGAAAAGCCTAGAATAGTAAAAATATCAAAGTATCTTCCTCCTGAGATGAAAGGTAAGTATGCAGATTTACTCAAGAAATATAAAGATGTTTTTGCTTGGTCTTATGATGAGCTGAGAACTTATGACACCACTGTGATCGAACACAAGATTCCTTTAAAGCCAGGTGTTAAACCTTTCTGACAGAATCTCAGACAAATCAATCCCATATTATTGCCCGTGGTCGAAAAAGAAGTAAAAAAGCTCCTGGATGCTAAAATAATTGTACCACTTAGGTACTCTGAGTGGGTAGCTAACCTGGTCCCAGTTAGGAAAAAGAGCGGAGAAATCAGACTGTGTGTAGATTTTAGAAATATAAATAAATCATCTCTCAAAGAAAATTATCCGCTACCCAAAATGGATCATGTTTTAGAAAAAGTGGTCGGAGAAAATAAAATGTCAATGATCGACGGTTTTTCGGGTTACAATCAGATTATTGTCAACAAAGATGATAAAGAAAAAACTCTGTTCACCACCCCACGGGGTACATTTATGTATGAAAAAATGCCATTTGGTTTGATGAATGCAGGTGCTACTTTCCAACAAGCTATGGACATCACATTCGTCGGCGAAAGAGATAAATTCGTTATTATTTATCTTGATGATTTGACCGTTTTTTTCAAATCTGACGAAGATCATCTGATACACCTCAAGCAGACGTTCGAGAAATGTCGTAAATTTGGTTTGTCTTTAAATCCCAAGAAATATCACTTTGAAATGCAAGAAGGTAAACTCTTGGGCCATATTGTATCTCGGGACGGAATTAAAATTGATCCTAAAAGGGTCGAAGCTATAGACACTATAAATATTCTTAGAAATGTAAAAGAAATTCAGTCATTTTTAGGGAAAATAATTTTTTTGAGAAGATTTATCCCGAACTTTGCTGAAATCGTGAAATTGATCACAAATATTCTTAAGAAGAACAACGAAGTTAAATGGACGGTCGAAGCTAAAGCATTGTTTGCACACATCAAGAAAATTATAGGTGAAGCACTTGTACTAGCAAGCCCTGATTATCTGAAAGAATTTTTTATCTTCTCATTTGCATCCGAACACACAATTGCGGCGGTACTCCTCCAGAAGAATGAAGAAGGTTTCGAGCAACCAATAACATTCTTCAGTAAAAGCCTTAGAGACGAAGAGTTGAGGTACGACATAATGGAAAAGCAAGCATATGCTATGGTGAAGGCACTAAAGGCTTTCAGAACCTATGTATTACACTCCAAGATAATTGCATATGTACCTACCAGTTCCATTAAGGACATTTTGGTTTAGCCTGATAGTGACAGGAAGAGGGATCGATGGCTTGTTAAAATCAAAGAATTTGATCTGGAGGTGAAACTGAAAAATCTCGTAAAAGGACAGGGTTTGGGTAAGCTACTAGCCGAATCAAATTTCAGAGCGCTTGGAATAAATAACCTACAAGAGTACAAAGGATATTTGGACATAGACGAATTCGACGACCAGATAGCTACAATCAGAGTCGAAGAGAAGTTTGCATCTTCAGTTTGGTATAAAGATATAGTATCTTATCTTCTGACTCTGAAATGCCCAAGCGATATGACTCCATCGAAAACTAGAACGTTGAAATTGCATGCGGTAAAGTACTGTATCTCAGAAAGCCAATTGTATTGGAAAGACCCTCTAGGCTTTCTACTAGTTTGTTTAGTAGAATTAGAAACAGAAAGAGTCATAAATGAAATTCACGAGGGAGTGTGTGGAGGACATCACGCATGGAGAGCAACAGCTTATAAAATCCCGAGAGTAGGATATTATTAGCTTAAATTATTTGCAGATGTGAATGCCAAAGTCAGAGCCTGTAACTCTTCCCAATTATTTTCAAGCAAACAGAAACTTCCAGCGTTACCTTTGGTCCCAGTTAAAACAAAAGCCTCGTTTCAACAATGGGGGTTGGATTTTATAGGTGAAATAAATCCACATTCCAGCGCGCAACATAGATGGATTCTGACCGCTACAAATTAATTCAACAAATGGGTAGAAGCTATCCTGACCAGAAAAGCGACAGATTCAATGGTGATAAATTTCTTGGAAGAAAATATATTATCTAGATTTGGCTGTCCTCGAAAGATAGTTACAGATAATGCCCAGGCATTCAAATCTATGGCAATGGTTAGCTTTTGCCAAAAATACAATATTATACTGGGCCATTCTACGACGAACTACCCTCAAGGCAACGAGTTAGTTGAATCATCAAACAAAAGCTTAATCACCATAATTAAGAAGGTGTTGAACGGAAATAAGAAAGCCTGGCATGTGCATTTGAAATATGCTTTGTGGGAAAATCGGATAGGCACCTAGAAATCGATCGGTACTTCTCCGTTTCAAATGGTATACGGAACTGACGTAGTACTACCCATAAATTTGGCTCTACCTGTAATGAAACTTTGGAAAGATGAAAAATAAGAAGCAAATCATGTCACAAGAAGAATAAATTAATTGATCGAAGTTCAGCAAAATAGGGCTAAAGTGGATGAAAAACTTCAGAAATATCAATACAACATGAAGGTCTTGTTTGATCATAAGGCTAAAGATAGGGAATTCCTCCCTGGCGACTTAGTTTTGAAATGGGACGCTAGGAAAGAAGACTCGACAAAACATGGCAAATTCGATCATATCTGGTATGGACCATTCAAAGTTACAGCTTCTAAAGGGAAGAACTCATTTCTACTAGAAAATCTGGACGGTAAAATCCTCAACGCCCCTATCAACGGGCGTTATCTGAAGCAATTTATGCAATAAACAATTTCCAAAATACCATTGTATATACCGGTTTGTGTTTTTCGCTTTTTACAATTTTTTGGTAAGTTTTACTTCCACCGCAAATAAAACATGTTAGTGATTTCATAGAAAAGGAAATATAAAATAGTTAACACATTGAACTCTGTGACTCTTAAAACCCTCACACTTTTCATGTTGTCTTCGTGCAGGATTTTTGTCTACAGCTCAAACATCAAAAAGAAGAAAAACCAACGGTCGTATATCAGAAAATTGATTGTCCTGAAACAGGTGATAAATAAATAATTTACTTAGATGAGGATGAAGTGGTAAATCAAAGGTATGAGTCTATGAATTGTTTCGATTTCCAAAGAATATCACCTGGTGCAACAATGGTCTCGTATGTATAAAGACACTCGTCTGATTTATTATCAGAAGAACGAAATTTTATCATAGATTATAAAAGGTTCCTCTAGATAAGATAAAAACGATTAAAATAAACCAGAAAAGAAGAAATAAAGCGACCTCAAAGAAAAAGGTTCCAAGAATCAGGTTTGCATTATAAACAACTACGTTTACGAAATCCAAAACCTCCTTTTGTCACCCTGTTCAAATTTTTGTGTAGTCTCCCTTGACTCCAAACACCTTCCCATGGACTCCACAGAGAAAAAAGCGGTCACACTTTAACTCTGAAAGCTGACAAATGAATCTTTGGAAAAAGGGCAAGTCCTCACAGCTCCTCGGACTTCTACTGAACCAAAGTATGTATAAACTAATCCTAACTCTCTTAATTCTTTTAACAAGTTTTAAATGGTTAGTCTTGCTCAAAGAAGGCCCCTAGAAATAAAAATTCCCCATAAAAATTTTCCTGCAGACTAAGATGTTTTGAAGGTCAAAAGAAGACTAGTCCAAAGTCAACAAAGTGAGTTAACATACCTCTGTTGCTAAATTATAAACATGTATCACCCTTGGTATACTTTATACAAATTGATTGCCCCCACTTCATGTTTTAAAAGAAAAAATATAAGACAGATGGTGAAAGGAAATTCATAAATGATTGCTCCCATTTAGTCCAAAAAAAGAGATGATGAAAGGAAATTCATTAAATGATTGCCCTCATCTCAACATTTAAATGCAAAGTTACAAATTGAAGTGGTGAATGGAAATTCCATAAAGGGAATCAGATAACTTCACCGGGGTACTGAACAGGCTCATTGGCAGTGAAGCATTGTCTAAGAAATCTGTAAGGTTGTTATACACAAATTATATTGTACTCTGGTAATTAGTTCTCCTTTCGACTAGATCTGCATCCCAAGTCCACGTGGGACTCCCTGATTAAAAACATTGAAATTACTTCACCTTGATGCAAGCAAAGATCAACAGAACCTGTTAGAAATTTTGAGGTTGTTGTGATTATCTTAAACAGATTCGAAATCAGTTTCAAGGAAGAGGAAGTCATCGATAGGCCTAAACTTGATATTAGTGAATGATTAGGTTTCAAAAGCTTTCAGAGATAAGAGTGAAACCTTAAATTTTCCTCTATGTGTTTCGCAAAAATAAAGTAATGATTCCATTCACCCAATAAAGGCACTTGGTCTACTGTTCTTCTCGTCCCGCAAGGAGATGAGATCCCTAGATGGAGCCTATGTTGGAACACATATATTTTTCAAATACTCTAGTTATTAAAGGATTGGAAGCCGCCTACCTTTTAAACAACAAAATGTTAATGATTAACCTCAAACATCGGATTTCGGGGTTTCGCAGATCTAACACTCCAACATCTCGAAGCTCTCAATGCCCCGACATGCGAAATAGCGAAGTTGGGTTAAGCTTAATTATGATCATCGAAGCATTAAAAAGTGATTATCACTAATTTAATACATTGCACCTTCGCAAGTTGGGAGTCACGCCTCGAGCAACCTTTGAATGTCCCGATATGCGAAGTTGCGAAAGTGACTTAAGATAAACCTGATTAATTACACGACTAATGATGATTAACGATAATTAATTGTTATCGCGACTTCGTGATTCGACATTTTTGCCTTAAACAACAACTTATAACCCCGATACTCGAGGTCACGAAATTTCCAAACTAATCGCAATTAATTAAAAACTTAAGCATGATTAAAGTTAATTAATCAAATTGCAATTTCTCAAATTCGCGGTTCATAGCTCGAGACTAAGAGTAAAATCACCTAAGATCATGAATTCCAAAAAAAGATTAAGAACTAATCACGATTAATCAAAGGTTTAAGCTGGATTAATTATTATCTTAAATAACCTTTTACCTTGTAAAACTTAAGGGCAAAAATTAAATACTTCTATGATTCTCCCAAGTCACAAAATATCAAGCATTTATGGCATTTATAAGCAGAGTAGAGAAATGATTGGAAATAATATCTTCCTTTATCTCCAGATCTTTCTATTAAAAGAATTAAACGTTGTGTCAGCAAGGACCCGCACAGACTAGAGTGCTCAATGTGAAAGGATTTCTGTCATTAGTTGAAGTTCATTCTAGTTTTCATAGAGTCAGCTTAGCGAGATAACCATTGTTTGTATTTTCATCCTCTGTGACAGGAAATATAATTTCGAGATTCTATATCATGGCTCCACGGAAAGCGCCCAAAACGACTGGTCAAAGTTCAGGCCAGAGTTCAGATATTCTTTCTGATACCTCGCCTAGAAACATCGACACAGTCAAAACATGGACACGTGTTTTCAACACATTGCAATACGAGCTGGTAAACTTCCCAGACAACTCGAGCGACAACGAAAAATAAAACTTGTATATCAAATACGAGGTTGTTGCTCAGTCAGAGATGCACAAGGTAGCAACAAGGCCGCGACTCTTTCCCTATTATGATATGATCGGATGGGCACTGGATCATGTAGATGTCCCGACTAGAACAATATTCAATTCTCAGAAGGTGGTTGTTGGGACATTTCGAGCGGAGCATCTACAGGCGATGTACAAACTGTCTCCCACACCAAACTTTACTTACAATGTCGAATTCTTAGAGGGTTTCAAAAAGAAAGAATGTGAGCAATTTGGAAAAATCTTATTTGACCTGATCAAGGATTGGTGCTCACGCCCTGAAAAGTTTAGAGCTGATTCTAATGGTATACACACAATCTCATCGTTACAACCACAGTTCATGTATATAGCGATGATGGTGTGTCGACTTTATGAGAAAGAGAATACTGCACATTTCTTTCTCCCATGGGTACCGCTTATCCACACAGTAGCAGAGGGATACTCTTTCGACTGGGCCAAAATGTTGTCAGACAGTCTGGCCAGTCAAATTACAGAATATCGGACACAAAAGGCGAGTGGGAAAGCAACTTCATTTTTCATGTCTGCTTACATTATGGATGCCATTTGCTTCATAACACCTTTTCCATTAATGAGTTGGAGTTGGACTCCAAATAACGCAAAGCCTATTCACGTGTACCACTCAAAACTCTGGGAAGATAAAGCCAAAGACTTCGTCTATGAGATTTTCAACTGGGTAATGGTACCAATGCATGTCGTTATCTTTGGCCACCCACCTCCCAGGATTTCAGATAAAATCGTGGCCAACTTAGGCAGCGTGGCAGACTCGTACATAGAAGAACAATTCTCTTATATTAGGGTTTTTGGTTGTTTTGTTCCCCCATATGCCCTGCCGCTATTCTTACCAGACAGGCTAGTATGTCGCGAGGTTGCTAGGAAAACAGTACTCGGTGGAATCGACAAAGAACTCAAAGGAGTTCAGAAAAAGGTATGGCTTTCTTTTCCCTTACAGATTGGTACATTTTCTTTATTAGATTTCGGCCATTCCAAAGTGGAGGCCACGATCTTAGAAGAAATGAAACTGGTAGACATTGAATTCAAGAAGCACGACCCTCATAAGGTTGTGGGTAACCACATGGCAAGTTGTGGTCTAAAAATATACGAGCATGAAGATTCTCCTCATGATGAGATTTTTCAAGGAGCGAGATCCTACTCAGAAGTCTTAAGTCGGGTTCGACCTCTATCACCCGAAGGGATGATCGAATTTTACAAATTTCAGGAACACCGGAGAAGTGGCCTCCCCAAAGTTTTGTAGGGCAAAGTCTCAACACCTCTAGGTATACAACAAACAAAAGCCAAAGGTTCAACAGACACAAGCCCTAGAAAACAAGAAACTTAGGGGAACACAGAGGAAACTGAGACCTTGAACCAGAAAACCAAGATCCCAAGCCAAGAATAAAGACCCCCAGAGACAGATACACCAGGTAAATAGGTCAATGATCAAATAGAGATACCCTCAAAAGGGGTAGGAGACACACCCTTGTCTACATCAAATGAACCGGTCACAGACGCTACCATGAAATAAACATCCACAGAAATCGACAATCCCATTCCATTTGTCACGCCCTTAATATCTACCAAGGGGAACCCCAATGCAGGAACAATATTCAAAGAAGATCTAACACCTATCTCTGTAGAAGAGTTACCTCCTAGCGATTTGTTTTTTAGCAAGAAAAGGAAAGTCGTGGTGAATCGAGAAACGCACCAAAGGGTGGGTGCAGTGACCAAAAGATACAGAGTATTAACTGATGGAGAATCCTTAGAAGAGGTAGAATTCACCGAAGAGGTAGCAAGAACATTGGGGGCTTATGCAACAACCAACCAATATTCAGTCGGGACCTTGAAGGAACGATTGAAACAAAAAGACCTCTTAATTAGCAAATCACAGACTCAGATAACAGCTATAGAGACGAATGCCAGGAATGAGGCATACAAAGACCTTGAACAAGCCAGAGCAACTGACCAACAGGAAATCAAACAACTCAAATCCAATCTCAAGCAAATGCACCAGTCGGCTCAAATAAGCCAAACACAGGTCAATCAACAAGAGGAGTTAATAAAACAGTTGCAATCCAAATTAAATTCTACTGAAAGCTAGGTCATAGATATAACAGTATTCCAAACTCAAGCCATGGAAATACGAAAGAAGATAGAAGTAGCTCAACAGGGTCTACTTTCTAAAGTAGAAATCATCCAGAATCATTTTCAGATGATAGATCAAGCGTTAAATAATATCACCTTAAGAGAAAGAGGAGCTAAGGCAGCTCGAGGTGTCTTCCAGGAGGCTATTATATCGTCAGCGAAAGAGGAAATAGTCATCACTTCCAGATTATTGATTCCAGAGCAAACCAGAGGTAACATCCTGCTAAAGGCATGGGAGCACAATATAGCAGAAAACATAAAAATAGCTAAAGAGGTGAGAGATTCCTGTGAAGAAACATTTGGCCTACTGAATAAAAAATTGTTAGATCTTGATAAGGAAAGTAGCTCTGGGACATTGGGTAAAATCAACATAGCCAAACATCTGCTATATATTAAGGAAAATATGGAAAGAGACCAAGTTGAGCTCTCTCAGATAAGACAGGTCGACATTGCTCAAATAGATAAATGGTTAATAAAACCAAATCTACAACTATCGTCTATCATTATAGTAGATGGTCAAATAGGAGAAAGATTGCCACAGCTGGAAAAGAAGTGTTACATTTTCGAGGCAAATGACCAAACAGAACCTTCCAAGTTGATAACTCAGTTGGTAGAAAGGTGTATCAATTGTATTGAACAGGGGAAAGGAAACACTTCTGGAGGCCAGTAATACAGTTGCTCATACTACCTTATTTTGGAGCTAGGAGACAAAGAAAGGAAAACGCCCTGCCAGGATGAGAGAAGACAAGGGATAACAAAGTGAAGCGTTTCACCTTCTCATTTGTAACCGAAACCTTTAAAATGATAGAATTTCAAATGATTAAATCTTGTATAAATATACATTTTGAGAAAGGATCAAGGGGCTGCTTTTTGCCGATTGTAAAGGAGAAAACTCTCTTTATTGAGAATTAATACAAATGCAGACTAGAGATTCTACATTTCGTCTATTCCGAGTTATGTGTTCTTCTGTCCTTCCATCTTACAACATACTTTCATATATATTTCTTTGATAAATGTTTAAATCACAATTTAGTAAAGCATCTATTGTGGTTATATTTCACTTAGTAGTCTGATAACAAATAGATTTTCCTTTGTATTTACTGTTAGCAAATACAAGACCTGCATGTTACTTAGATACTATATTTTATACTTCATTGAAGGTTACATCATTTCACTTTCTTCTTTTGTTACAAAGTAAGATCCCTCAGTAATTGATGCCTTGCTTTGATTAGCAGCTTTATGTTTTCTTTCAATTCATTTAATATTTCAAATTTAACTCAGATGCGAGAAACAACCTCTGAGCTGTTATAATATTAATTCGATTTAAAGAACTTTTCTCTTATAATTTCGGTGGTAAGAGGCGAACATTGAAACCTTTCCTAATTTCCTGATGCCTGACATTATACTTGAAGCCTTAGTATAAACTCAGGAACACCATATTGGTTTTTAGGAGGTTGTTTGTTAGGGCCATCTTTATCATACTTTGGTTGTTGCGGATTTGCAGACCTGAACTCCCATTTGTTCTAGTGCATAAATTTCTGCTCGATTTTGACAACATATCGATAGGCATCTCCCAACGATGGGATGTCCATAAACTCCATTTCAGTTTGGATGTATCTGTGTAGAGCCCCACGATATTTCAGAACCAAATGCCACTCAGAATCTTTGATACCCAGCTTGGTGCGCAAGGTATTGGTGAACTTCGACATTGCTTGGCCCCTCTCTTGATGCAGCGTGGTCCATATCATGTATTGGTTATCATAGTTACCAACAGGGTAATATTGTTCCTTTGACCACATCCACAAAAAAATCCCAAGTGGGCTCGACCCCATATATTCTAGATTCCTCCGTGGAACTTTGCTCCTAGTAAGTTTCCCATCAATGTTTGACATGGGGGAGAGCCTTAAGGAGTGTGAAGGTGATCTTTTCCCTGTCGAAAAAATTGTGAACAAAGAAATAACCTTCTAGGAGATTTAACCATTTTTCTAGGGCATATGCATCTATATGTCCTTCAAATACGAGAATATCAGAATTAACTTGTACCTTGAAAGGCGAGGTGCCTCCAAAGTGGCCGCTTGATGAAGATGTGCTTGTTGTTATCAACAGACGTTGAAGGATGTGGGCAAAATTCTCCATCATTTTGTCCCTCTATCGCGTGAGAGCTTGCTCAAGCAACAAATTAATATAATCGTTTGCTCTGTCATTTTTCTTTTCTTATGCCATGGAGGGTTTATTGGGCGTGCAAGAGCAATTTTCCGCAAGAGATACAAGATCGAGACCCAACTTGCTATACTCAGACCTCGTTGGGGACATGCACTGGAAAAAACGATCAAGAGCAGCCTGCTCTAATACCACTGATCCAGATTATTTTCGACACAAAATGAGAGCGGAGATACAACACAGAAACATATAGAGATATTGCAAGAGAGCCAATAATATAATAGAGATATATCAGATATATAAAAGGAGGCACAAATATACAGTAATACACAATTTCTATTAATGAGCGAAATGTACAAAACTATAGAAATACAGAGTGAAAGACTCGTTAGAATGGTGGAAACTTATCTCTGAGAAGAGATGTGACGGCTACTCACTTTTGCCAGAAGATGATTACAATGAGGCTCTAAAGGCCTTTTTTAACATAAAGAAAATCCAAAACCCTAACCCCAAAAGATGAAAAGCCAACAATTTTGTGGACCCTGTTTTGGGTAGTTTGGTGTATCAACTTACTGGGGGCGTAAATTTGGCATACAATCTCCGTTTGGGGTGCATGATAGCTCGTTGGAAAGGTATCGTCGAGGAGATTCATTTTGGGGGCTCAATAAAATCCCATGGCTATCATTGAGGTGCTCGATACCGAAAAAAACTTCATTTAGGCCCTCAAAATGGCATCGAAAGTTTAGGAACCGAAAACCTGCTAAAAATAGTAAGTTGCCAGAAGACTTTGTTGTGCCAATTGGAATAGGTGGGTGGCCACCGATATCCACCTGTATCACTTCACCTTCATATGCGAAAGGAAAATAGGGCTTACCAATTGCTTGCTCTTCCTCCTCATGTTCCTCTAGATGTTTCTCATCCACTATCTACCTAGGGCATGCGTATTATAGATTGCCAATTTATCTACAAAATCTGCATTGAATAGGACATTGATGAAGTCCGGTCTTTGCAATTCTTTGCCAATGGGTGTAGCCTCCAAATTTTAGACCTGTACCTTCAAGAAGACCTTGATTCAAGTCCACTTCAACATAAATTTTAGACTTTATCCATTTCCAAAGAATGCTCATTGATTTTGATGAAAGTCCCAATCTTATCTCATATCTTCCTTAGAATACTCGAGGTCCAACATTACAGCGGTAGGTTGTGGAGCTTGGTCCATGCAGACATCTTGGTGATTCTTTCCCTAGTTGGGTCAAAACTAGGTACTACATCTCTAATGTAGAGGAAAGCCACCTTATGAAAATGAGTTCCTTTAGCTCTAATCATATCCTAGTCCTTTTGTGACTTGGAGAGGAATGTAGCAAATCCCTTAGAATCGAAGTGAATCTTGGAGGCATATCCTAGTGACTTTGCCCATTTTGCAGTTGACCAACCTCTCATTGCTTGCTTGCTGAGTGTGGTCCTTCCTTTGAATTTTCCAATGAAAGAACTAGAGGAGTACAAAATAATGATTCTACATACCTCCTCTACATGTACATCGATGTGCATGTCACCAATGCATTATTTGATTCACTTTGGTTGGTTTTCTTCCTCTTTTTTGCACAGGGGGGAGTGGGAGGTTGTGTATTAGGAGTTTTCCAATTGGATAGGTCCCAAAAGTGTTCGAGCTAGGGGGTAATATGCCATTAAGGAGGTAAGTGTTGGAGAAAACTAAGTTATAGGAGGGGATGGGTTATGGAGGTCAAGGATCATCACTGATGGTGGTAGTTTAAGGAATGATGATGATTGTGGGAACACTACTAGATTGTCAGCTCCTTAAGAGGGAACAATAAGGGGGATTTGAGTGATGCCAGAGGGGGTTGTCGGGGAAAGATTTGGGATGATGATAGACTTGTCAAGTTGATGGTATGGGAAGGTGTGTGGGGGGAGGGGGGGAGTCTGAGGCCAAGAGGGTTTCCATTGATGGCCTATGTTAGGTTAGTGATCTATAATGGATCATTATATAATTTTTCATCTATCTTGGTACTTTTTGAGTGGAAAAATTGGAGGAATTGGCTTCCAAGGCCCATTTTAGTATTAGGTCCCAATTTGGAGATTTGGGGTCTGGAACCTTCTTGAGCTATTTTGAGGCGTCAAATGACACTTTC
>ML806221.1:0-14738 GCA_009831015.1 Picea engelmannii | reverse complement strand
AGATTAACTCAGAGATAATAGCATGCAAATTGAAATGCAAATGTAACTTAATCATTGATATTAATCTAGACGATTTGTTTGCATGTATTTTTTCTACTCTACGGCACAGATAAGAAACAAAACGTTAATGATCAGCTAAATGAATAGAGGACGGGGCAGGCTTACCATACACAGAGAAGAACGCTGCAGGGAGGCTGCGATAGGCGAGCGATAGATGAAGTCTGATCCAGGTAGAGGTGAGTGATTCCGCTAAAGGAATGTGAAGGTTCAACAATCAAGAAACATACAAATACGTGACTTAAAGTTCTAAGTGCCAGGACTTAAAGTTCAATACCACATCCTAGTATCATACCCAAATTGATTATAATCAAGTTTATCTTGCAAAACACCTCTATCAAACAGCACAGTGAATGCGAGAGTTTGAGAGCTGCAAGATGAGCCTAGCCTATCTCTGCCAGTTCTGAAACAGATCTTTCAATGGACAGATCAAGCAATCAAATAAGAAGCGATCAAGAAGCTTAATGGATGTAATTCTTCTTTTGCAAAAAATAGAATGTGACACATTGCCTGTTAATCATCCCCAAGAACCAGAAAATAAACACATACAGAGGGGGAGCCTAGAAAGAAGATGTAGGAATTGGAACAATTGAAAGAGGACCAAAAGAGCTTGTGTTGCACAACTGACTCCTGAATTTACAGGAAGACAAGAAAAGCTTGAGACTTGACCTTTATTACACATACAAAGTGAAGATCTTAATGGAGAGGAAGGATTTACTGTGTGGATTTACACCTACAGGATAAAACCGCATTTTTGAAAGAGAAACTCTAAGCCCCTACTCTGAAGTCAGATCCTGAAAAGATCGGCTCCAGATCCCTCGGCGACCGCTATTGAAATTTACTTATGGTGATAAGAAAAACAAAATTGGAGATCATAAAAAAATATTCAATTTCGATCTCAGTCCAGCCTACGCAGAACCAAAACAAAAGGATGAAAAGCGAATCGAATTAGAGATCTTGAAAGGCCGAAGAATGCTTACCCGCGAATTAGAGTTCACTGTTGAAGAAGAATGTACGAATAACCCCGATCCAAGTGGGAATAGAAGCCTCGTTCGTTGGGGAGAGCACGCTACAGGTGTGGGAGCAACTAGAATATTTCCACCTTTCCCGCGAGGGAAAGCCCTGTATTTCTGCCCTCAAGCGGCTGCTGACTGTTCCGGTTCCTCACTCAATTCCTATCAGAAGAAAAGACAAAATTGCTTCGCAGAAAACAAAAACCCTTTCTTTCTGGCTCCCTTACTGCTCGTCGATGCTGCCCGCCCGTCACGATATCTAGGTCCACAATATTCTCACTAAGTCGACTTCTTTACCGCGGCTACCTATCTTAGCAAGCACCCAATTCGCGGACAAACAGCTCTGGGGCACCAATCCCGGCAAATTGGGTATACCGCAGGAGCAGGGGGACAGAAGTCAAAAGATCCTGAAAAAAAAATGTGGAAATAATCAACCTTTCTCTATTTAGGCTTTGATTATACTCCCCATTCCATCCTCAATCTCGGTTTTTGGTTGGCTTTCATTTGCCCAAATCTAGCCTTTCTTGCGGAAATGAGAAAGACAATATATATTAAATTTCGATCTCGGTCCACCTTACGCGGAACAAACCCAAAGACCTTGAAAGGCTGAAGAATACTTACCCGCAAGAGCACACAGGCACAGGAATCGATCCGCAGACCTCCGGAGACCTCTGGATCCTTCGGATGACGGTGTTTCACAGTTCAGACAAGGAGTACACTGAACGAAGATAAAAACTTCTCTGATACTGAAAAAGTCCAATTTACGGTGTCCATTAACGTGTGTCATAAATTTGTATCCATTGCCACAAACAAGCCATGATCGCTTCCACACACACCATTTTTTTTTTTAGCTTTGGCAGTTCACCAGTGGAATTGAATGAAAGGTACAATACTAAAGTTTTCGGTAAATTTAATAATCAGATGAAATGCACCAATAAAAGCTTTTTTAAATAAAAAAATAAATAATCAAATACGTTTTTTTCTCCTTTCACTTATTTTCCTTTGACGAAGTTATAAGGAAATAAATTTATATGAGGTTTATTTTATATAAGTTATTATAGTTTGTGTAAATTAGAATATGTTAAAGAGTAATTAAGTTATAAAATTAAGCAAATTATGTTATATAATATTAAGGGTGTTGTGTAAGTTAAAAGGATATGGTTGAATTATACATGTATACGTTGGCTAGTAAAATAGAGTTACAGCGGAAAAAAATATAATGGATTACCCTCTAGATTTATTAGAGGTTTTAATATGGATTTTGTCTTCACCTCATAAGCAGAAGTCTTGTATAAATGGAAGGTAATGGAAGGTAAAGAGTGATGAAGTTTTGTTTTTTGTTTTTTTTTGTTTTTTTTTTGGTAAGTTATTCATTTTGACATCTTTCTATTATTGAAAATTGAGAAAATTACAAAAATATGTGGTCGGTCTGCCACTTGGGAAACTAGACCAGTCACAGAAGAGCAGTTTGTGTTGTCCCTTGCAATTTGAAAGCACAAAAAACAGTAAATGACATTGTTTGTAAATTAGACTATCAATATAATTGTTTGGTTGGTATCTGTAGATATCCTTAAAACTAATGTGAGGTGGGGCAAAAGCTTCCAGACCTCCATGACTCTAAAACCAAAAAAAGAGAGGGGAGAGCATGTAAAATCACAGAGGTGGACCAGAGAATGCCTCCGGGGGGGCGTCATTGGTTGGGTATGCACCTGGTCTTCTCCAGCTTGGGCCTCGTTCCTGCTAGCAAGCTTGTCAAGCTTCAGGTCCATTTCCTACAGTTGTCATTACATTTCATCTAGTTGTAAGAAAATTTCTCGATGTGCCTCGTTTCTCTCCACAAGAACCTTGCCCATAACGGTCTTAAGAATCCAGTAAATGTCCATGGTTTTGGAATAGAGGGTGGCGCAAGCTTGGTAGGTACCCAGATCAGGGATCCAGGAACCAATATTTTCATCAACAACTTCATTATCTATAAAGTACTGAAGGACCCGAGTGTCAACCTCTACTAGATCCAATCTCACCTCGACTTCTAGAGGAATATGGGCTTCGTATACCTCAACTGCTTGAGTAGCAGCAACTTGAGTTTATCGAGCCAAAGAGTCATCCCTGTGACTACGAGCGCACTGACGGTGGGGACCAAATATGAGAATGAGAGCGTTGTGGGGACCAAATATGAGCAGACTGGGGGACATGTGAGAGAGAAGGCAGACGAGGGATAACGGGGACACAAAGTGAGAATGTTGAGAAAGGGAGTAAATAACCCAAAGGGAGAGCCAACTTACCGAAGCCAGGTTGGTGTCGTGCGACGCCATTACTGGCACTAATTGTCGATGGTTCCAGATCTTCATATCTCGGACAACATGAATGATAGCAGCATAAGCCAAGGAGGATCGCATGCCAGAGAGTAAACAAGGATGGTTAATCATTTATGTGAGGGGTCAGGGGTAGAGTCGGGCAACAGTCGTGGAGGATTGTGAGGCTATCAGGTGGGGGTGGGGATCGAGGCCCCCAATGTGTCGTGAGTCACCTCCCTTCCACTCGATCTGGGTGAAGGAGTGATGAAGTGTTACGAAGTAAGGGAGGTGGGTTTTATGATATCTCTAAGGTTAGAATCTCACCATTAGAGGAAGTTATGAAAGGTTATGAATAAGACATAATTGTGCTTGTCCAAATCATTAGGTCTAGGCACTCTATTGAATCAAAGTTGGCTCAACGAGGAGGACATGGATAGAATCATTTTTATACATGAGGGTGCTCTTAAGTGTGAAATATCTCAGGGAACATGGAGGTCTCAACCATCATTGCTAGGCTTGGTGGTTATCGTGAGAATCGTGTAAGTTTATTAACTCATTCAAAATGTAATAATAGGAATGATGAACAAATATGAACTTCCCAATAAATCATTAACAAATGTGGGAATTTGGCCTTAAGTCTGAGATTTACACCATGTAATACTTTCTCCTCTAGACATTTATGTTTTGAACTAAAAGTCTCTAGATGTAGGCTAGCTCTCAAGGATACGTCTCTTCAAGAACGAAGCACACTAGTGTGTGGAGTTGATAGCTACCATTCATATGTCGAGGATACTAAAGACTGAGATATTGGTGATGTGGACTCTTCTAGTAAGCCTCCTTTTGAAAACCCCATTTTTTGTAATGCTCTTTATCAAGGCTTTCAAAAGCTATCGGTAAAGGAACTAACAAGAGGCAACTCGAGGGAAAAGAATCTCGAGAGGAAGAAGCAATCGATAGTGAATTTAAGACCAAAAGGGAAGAATATGCATTGTGTTAAGTTGTTAAAGGCCCACCCTTGAGTTAATGGGTTGTGTCTTTTTACTAATTTTAAATATGAAGTCGAGGATTACTTGTTCAAAAGCTTGTTTATAGTCTTCACTAATCCATTATCGTTGCAACCCTAGCACTATGGTTCTTAACTGGTCTGTAAACTACCATGGATATTCCAATGGAATAGTTTGTCACAACATATCTTGTATTACTCTGAGATCTTTTATAATGGAAGTTTATTTCCTTAGATCTCATATTTATTATCACTAGTTTAGCTTAAATTTATGAAAATAATTGAAATACAAAAACAAAAAAACAAGCAAATGAACACAAGATGTGTCCTAGGAAACCCGATATGGGAGAAAACCCAGCTAGAAGGTGAGGCAAATGCTCTTCTCTCTTTTCTTTGGTTATGAAATACAAATACAAAGAAAGGGCACTCACTATGGAGTGGTCTTTGACACTGTGGCTTGAATACCTACTATGGAGTCTTCTTTCTCCTCTGTTATGCTCTCAAATCTCACTCCTAGATGCTTTGCTCAACTATGGAACAAGTATAATGATAAAAGAATGGGCCCCTCTCTCCTTCTGGCGGCCTAATATTTAACGTAATTTGATAGTCATCTAGGGTTAGGGTTTTTGCATGCTTTAACCCTCAATTAGTGTTGGGGTTTTGGGCCTTCTAGAATATTCTTGAAAGTCCACACATGAGTAATGGGAGCTGACGTGGCATCCACTTGGTACCATGGTGGTCACCAAGGTAGGTTAACTTACGAGAAGCATAACTTCCACATACAAAGTTTGATTGAGGTGATCTTAACACCATTAGAAAGGTCTCAATGTGTAGAATAGTGTTGAGGGGTTGGGCGCAATGCCTGCAAAGTTTTTACCCCTGAAAGTGTCATTTGACGCCTCAAAATAGCTCAAGAAGGTTCCAGACCCCAAATCTCCAAATTGGGACCTAATACTAAAATGGGCCTTGGAAGCCAATTCCTCCAATTTTTCCACTCAAAAAGTACCAAGATAGATGAAAAATTATATAATGATCCATTATAGATCACTAACCTAACATAGGCCATCAATGGAAACCCTCTTGGCCTCAGACTCCCCCCCTCCCCCCACACACCTTCCCATACCATCAACTTGACAAGTCTATCATCATCCCAAATCTTTCCCCGACAACCCCCTCTGGCATCACTCAAATCCCCCTTATTGTTCCCTCTTAAGGAGCTGACAATCTAGTAGTGTTCCCACAATCATCATCATTCCTTAAACTACCACCATCAGTGATGATCCTTGACCTCCATAACCCATCCCCTCCTATAACTTAGTTTTCTCCAACACTTACCTCCTTAATGGCATATTACCCCCTAGCTCGAACACTTTTGGGACCTATCCAATTGGAAAACTCCTAATACACAACCTCCCACTCCCCCCTGTGCAAAAAAGAGGAAGAAAACCAACCAAAGTGAATCAAATAATGCATTGGTGACATGCACATCGATGTACATGTAGAGGAGGTATGTAGAATCATTATTTTGTACTCCTCTAGTTCTTTCATTGGAAAATTCAAAGGAAGGACCACACTCAGCAAGCAAGCAATGAGAGGTTGGTCAACTGCAAAATGGGCAAAGTCACTAGGATATGCCTCCAAGATTCACTTCGATTCTAAGGGATTTGCTACATTCCTCTCCAAGTCACAAAAGGACTAGGATATGATTAGAGCTAAAGGAACTCATTTTCATAAGGTGGCTTTCCTCTACATTAGAGATGTAGTACCTAGTTTTGACCCAACTAGGGAAAGAATCACCAAGATGTCTGCATGGACCAAGCTCCACAACCTACCGCTGTAATGTTGGACCTCGAGTATTCTAAGGAAGATATGAGATAAGATTGGGACTTTCATCAAAATCAATGAGCATTCTTTGGAAATGGATAAAGTCTAAAATTTATGTTGAAGTGGACTTGAATCAAGGTCTTCTTGAAGGTACAGGTCTAAAATTTGGAGGCTACACCCATTGGCAAAGAATTGCAAAGACCGGACTTCATCAATGTCCTATTCAATGCAGATTTTGTAGATAAATTGGCAATCTATAATACGCATGCCCTAGGTAGATAGTGGATGAGAAACATCTAGAGGAACATGAGGAGGAAGAGCAAGCAATTGGTAAGCCCTATTTTCCTTTCGCATATGAAGGTGAAGTGATACAGGTGGATATCGGTGGCCACCCACCTATTCCAATTGGCACAACAAAGTCTTCTGGCAACTTACTATTTTTAGCAGGTTTTCGGTTCCTAAACTTTCGATGCCATTTTGAGGGCCTAAATGAAGTTTTTTTCGGTATCGAGCACCTCAATGATAGCCATGGGATTTTATTGAGCCCCCAAAATGAATCTCCTCGACGATACCTTTCCAACGAGCTATCATGCACCCCAAACGGAGATTGTATGCCAAATTTACGCCCCCAGTAAGTTGATACACCAAACTACCCAAAACAGGGTCCACAAAATTGTTGGCTTTTCATCTTTTGGGGTTAGGGTTTTGGATTTTCTTTATGTTAAAAAAGGCCTTTAGAGCCTCATTGTAATCATCTTCTGGCAAAAGTGAGTAGCCGTCACATCTCTTCTCAGAGATAAGTTTCCACCATTCTAACGAGTCTTTCACTCTGTATTTCTATAGTTTTGTACATTTCGCTCATTAATAGAAATTGTGTATTACTGTATATTTGTGCCTCCTTTTATATATCTGATATATCTCTATTATATTATTGGCTCTCTTGCAATATCTCTATATGTTTCTGTGTTGTATCTCCGCTCTCATTTTGTGTCGAAAATAATCTGGATCAGTGGTATTAGAGCAGGCTGCTCTTGATCGTTTTTTCCAGTGCATGTCCCCAACGAGGTCTGAGTATAGCAAGTTGGGTCTCGATCTTGTATCTCTTGCGGAAAATTGCTCTTGCACGCCCAATAAACCCTCCATGGCATAAGAAAAGAAAAATGACAGAGCAAACGATTATATTAATTTGTTGCTTGAGCAAGCTCTCACGCGATAGAGGGACAAAATGATGGAGAATTTTGCCCACATCCTTCAACGTCTGTTGATAACAACAAGCACATCTTCATCAAGCGGCCACTTTGGAGGCACCTCGCCTTTCAAGGTACAAGTTAATTCTGATATTCTCGTATTTGAAGGACATATAGATGCATATGCCCTAGAAAAATGGTTAAATCTCCTAGAAGGTTATTTCTTTGTTCACAATTTTTTCGACAGGGAAAAGATCACCTTCACACTCCTTAAGGCTCTCCCCCATGTCAAACATTGATGGGAAACTTACTAGGAGCAAAGTTCCACGGAGGAATCTAGAATATATGGGGTCGAGCCCACTTGGGATTTTTTTGTGGATGTGGTCAAAGGAACAATATTACCCTGTTGGTAACTATGATAACCAATACATGATATGGACCACGCTGCATCAAGAGAGGGGCCAAGCAATGTCGAAGTTCACCAATACCTTGCGCACCAAGCTGGGTATCAAAGATTCTGAGTGGCATTTGGTTCTGAAATATCGTGGGGCTCTACACAGATACATCCAAACTGAAATGGAGTTTATGGACATCCCATCGTTGGGAGATGCCTATCGATATGTTGTCAAAATCGAGCAGAAATTTATGCACTAGAACAAATGGGAGTTCAGGTCTGCAAATCCGCAACAACCAAAGTATGATAAAGATGGCCCTAACAAACAACCTCCTAAAAACCAATATGGTGTTCCTGAGTTTATACTAAGGCTTCAAGTATAATGTCAGGCATCAGGAAATTAGGAAAGGTTTCAATGTTCGCCTCTTACCACCGAAATTATAAGAGAAAAGTTCTTTAAATCGAATTAATATTATAACAGCTCAGAGGTTGTTTCTCGCATCTGAGTTAAATTTGAAATATTAAATGAATTGAAAGAAAACATAAAGCTGCTAATCAAAGCAAGGCATCAATTACTGAGGGATCTTACTTTGTAACAAAAGAAGAAAGTGAAATGATGTAACCTTCAATGAAGTATAAAATATAGTATCTAAGTAACATGCAGGTCTTGTATTTGCTAACAGTAAATACAAAGGAAAATCTATTTGTTATCAGACTACTAAGTGAAATATAACCACAATAGATGCTTTACTAAATTGTGATTTAAACATTTATCAAAGAAATATATATGAAAGTATGTTGTAAGATGGAAGGACAGAAGAACACATAACTCGGAATAGACGAAATGTAGAATCTCTAGTCTGCATTTGTATTAATTCTCAATAAAGAGAGTTTTCTCCTTTACAATCGGCAAAAAGCAGCCCCTTGATCCTTTCTCAAAATGTATATTTATACAAGATTTAATCATTTGAAATTCTATCATTTTAAAGGTTTCGGTTACAAATGAGAAGGTGAAACGCTTCACTTTGTTATCCCTTGTCTTCTCTCATCCTGGCAGGGCGTTTTCCTTTCTTTGTCTCCTAGCTCCAAAATAAGGTAGTATGAGCAACTGTATTACTGGCCTCCAGAAGTGTTTCCTTTCCCCTGTTCAATACAATTGATACACCTTTCTACCAACTGAGTTATCAACTTGGAAGGTTCTGTTTGGTCATTTGCCTCGAAAATGTAACACTTCTTTTCCAGCTGTGGCAATCTTTCTCCTATTTGACCATCTACTATAATGATAGACGATAGTTGTAGATTTGGTTTTATTAACCATTTATCTATTTGAGCAATGTCGACCTGTCTTATCTGAGAGAGCTCAACTTGGTCTCTTTCCATATTTTCCTTAATATATAGCAGATGTTTGGCTATGTTGATTTTACCCAATGTCCCAGAGCTACTTTCCTTATCAAGATCTAACAATTTTTTATTCAGTAGGCCAAATGTTTCTTCACAGGAATCTCTCACCTCTTTAGCTATTTTTATGTTTTCTGCTATATTGTGCTCCCATGCCTTTAGCAGGATGTTACCTCTGGTTTGCTCTGGAATCAATAATCTGGAAGTGATGACTATTTCCTCTTTCGCTGACGATATAATAGCCTCCTGGAAGACACCTCGAGCTGCCTTAGCTCCTCTTTCTCTTAAGGTGATATTATTTAACGCTTGATCTATCATCTGAAAATGATTCTGGATGATTTCTACTTTAGAAAGTAGACCCTGTTGAGCTACTTCTATCTTCTTTCGTATTTCCATGGCTTGAGTTTGGAATACTGTTATATCTATGACCTAGCTTTCAGTAGAATTTAATTTGGATTGCAACTGTTTTATTAACTCCTCTTGTTGATTGACCTGTGTTTGGCTTATTTGAGCCGACTGGTGCATTTGCTTGAGATTGGATTTGAGTTGTTTGATTTCCTGTTGGTCAGTTGCTCTGGCTTGTTCAAGGTCTTTGTATGCCTCATTCCTGGCATTCGTCTCTATAGCTGTTATCTGAGTCTGTGATTTGCTAATTAAGAGGTCTTTTTGTTTCAATCGTTCCTTCAAGGTCCCGACTGAATATTGGTTGGTTGTTGCATAAGCCCCCAATGTTCTTGCTACCTCTTCGGTGAATTCTACCTCTTCTAAGGATTCTCCATCAGTTAATACTCTGTATCTTTTGGTCACTGCACCCACCCTTTGGTGCGTTTCTCGATTCACCACGACTTTCCTTTTCTTGCTAAAAAACAAATCGCTAGGAGGTAACTCTTCTACAGAGATAGGTGTTAGATCTTCTTTGAATATTGTTCCTGCATTGGGGTTCCCCTTGGTAGATATTAAGGGCGTGACAAATGGAATGGGATTGTCGATTTCTGTGGATGTTTATTTCATGGTAGCGTCTGTGACCGGTTCATTTGATGTAGACAAGGGTGTGTCTCCTACCCCTTTTGAGGGTATCTCTATTTGATCATTGACCTATTTACCTGGTGTATCTGTCTCTGGGGGTCTTTATTCTTGGCTTGGGATCTTGGTTTTCTGGTTCAAGGTCTCAGTTTCCTCTGTGTTCCCCTAAGTTTCTTGTTTTCTAGGGCTTGTGTCTGTTGAACCTTTGGCTTTTGTTTGTTGTATACCTAGAGGTGTTGAGACTTTGCCCTACAAAACTTTGGGGAGGCCACTTCTCCGGTGTTCCTGAAATTTGTAAAATTCGATCATCCCTTCGGGTGATAGAGGTCGAACCCGACTTAAGACTTCTGAGTAGGATCTCGCTCCTTGAAAAATCTCATCATGAGGAGAATCTTCATGCTCGTATATTTTTAGACCACAACTTGCCATGTGGTTACCCACAACCTTATGAGGGTCGTGCTTCTTGAATTCAATGTCTACCAGTTTCATTTCTTCTAAGATCGTGGCCTCCACTTTGGAATGGCCGAAATCTAATAAAGAAAATGTACCAATCTGTAAGGGAAAAGAAAGCCATACCTTTTTCTGAACTCCTTTGAGTTCTTTGTCGATTCCACCGAGTACTGTTTTCCTAGCAACCTCGCGACATACTAGCCTGTCTGGTAAGAATAGCGGCAGGGCATATGGGGGAACAAAACAACCAAAAACCCTAATATAAGAGAATTGTTCTTCTATGTACGAGTCTGCCACGCTGCCTAAGTTGGCCACGATTTTATCTGAAATCCTGGGAGGTGGGTGGCCAAAGATAACGACATGCATTGGTACCATTACCCAGTTGAAAATCTCATAGACGAAGTCTTTGGCTTTATCTTCCCAGAGTTTTGAGTGGTACACGTGAATAGGCTTTGCGTTATTTGGAGTCCAACTCCAACTCATTAATGGAAAAGGTGTTATGAAGCAAATGGCATCCATAATGTAAGCAGACATGAAAAATGAAGTTGCTTTCCCACTCGCCTTTTGTGTCCGATATTCTGTAATTTGACTGGCCAGACTGTCTGACAACATTTTGGCCCAGTCGAAAGAGTATCCCTCTGCTACTGTGTGGATAAGCGGTACCCATGGGAGAAAGAAATGTGCAGTATTCTCTTTCTCATAAAGTCGACACACCATCATCGCTATATACATGAACTGTGGTTGTAACGATGAGATTGTGTGTATACCATTAGAATCAGCTCTAAACTTTTCAGGGCGTGAGCACCAATCCTTGATCAGGTCAAATAAGATTTTTCCAAATTGCTCACATTCTTTCTTTTTGAAACCCTCTAAGAATTCGACATTGTAAGTAAAGTTTGGTGTGGGAGACAGTTTGTACATCGCCTGTAGATGCTCCGCTCGAAATGTCCCAACAACCACCTTCTGAGAATTGAATATTGTTCTAGTCGGGACATCTACATGATCCAGTGCCCATCCGATCATATCATAATAGGGAAAGAGTCGCGGCCTTGTTGCTACCTTGTGCATCTCTGACTGAGCAACAACCTCGTATTTGATATACAAGTTTTATTTTTCGTTGTCGCTCGAGTTGTCTGGGAAGTTTACCAGCTCGTATTGCAATGTGTTGAAAACACGTGTCCATGTTTTGACTGTGTCGATGTTTCTAGGCGAGGTATCAGAAAGAATATCTGAACTCTGGCCTGAACTTTGACCAGTCGTTTTGGGCGCTTTCCGTGGAGCCATGATATAGAATCTCGAAATTATATTTCCTGTCACAGAGGATGAAAATACAAACAATGGTTATCTCGCTAAGCTGACTCTATGAAAACTAGAATGAACTTCAACTAATGACAGAAATCCTTTCACATTGAGCACTCTAGTCTGTGCGGGTCCTTGCTGACACAACGTTTAATTCTTTTAATAGAAAGATCTGGAGATAAAGGAAGATATTATTTCCAATCATTTCTCTACTCTGCTTATAAATGCCATAAATGCTTGATATTTTGTGACTTGGGAGAATCATAGAAGTATTTAATTTTTGCCCTTAAGTTTTACAAGGTAAAAGGTTATTTAAGATAATAATTAATCCAGCTTAAACCTTTGATTAATCGTGATTAGTTCTTAATCTTTTTTTGGAATTCATGATCTTAGGTGATTTTACTCTTAGTCTCGAGCTATGAACCGCGAATTTGAGAAATTGCAATTTGATTAATTAACTTTAATCATGCTTAAGTTTTTAATTAATTGCGATTAGTTTGGAAATTTCGTGACCTCGAGTATCGGGGTTATAAGTTGTTGTTTAAGGCAAAAATGTCGAATCACGAAGTCGCGATAACAATTAATTATCGTTAATCATCATTAGTCGTGTAATTAATCAGGTTTATCTTAAGTCACTTTCGCAACTTCGCATATCGGGACATTCAAAGGTTGCTCGAGGCGTGACTCCCAACTTGCGAAGGTGCAATGTATTAAATTAGTGATAATCACTTTTTAATGCTTCGATGATCATAATTAAGCTTAACCCAACTTCGCTATTTCGCATGTCGGGGCATTGAGAGCTTCGAGATGTTGGAGTGTTAGATCTGCGAAACCCCGAAATCCGATGTTTGAGGTTAATCATTAACATTTTGTTGTTTAAAAGGTAGGCGGCTTCCAATCCTTTAATAACTAGAGTATTTGAAAAATATATGTGTTCCAACATAGGCTCCATCTAGGGATCTCATCTCCTTGCGGGACGAGAAGAACAGTAGACCAAGTGCCTTTATTGGGTGAATGGAATCATTACTTTATTTTTGCGAAACACATAGAGGAAAATTTAAGGTTTCACTCTTATCTCTGAAAGCTTTTGAAACCTAATCATTCACTAATATCAAGTTTAGGCCTATCGATGACTTCCTCTTCCTTGAAACTGATTTCGAATCTGTTTAAGATAATCACAACAACCTCAAAATTTCTAACAGGTTCTGTTGATCTTTGCTTGCATCAAGGTGAAGTAATTTCAATGTTTTTAATCAGGGAGTCCCACGTGGACTTGGGATGCAGATCTAGTCGAAAGGAGAACTAATTACCAGAGTACAATATAATTTGTGTATAACAACCTTACAGATTTCTTAGACAATGCTTCACTGCCAATGAGCCTGTTCAGTACCCCGGTGAAGTTATCTGATTCCCTTTATGGAATTTCCATTCACCACTTCAATTTGTAACTTTGCATTTAAATGTTGAGATGAGGGCAATCATTTAATGAATTTCCTTTCATCATCTCTTTTTTTGGACTAAATGGGAGCAATCATTTATGAATTTCCTTTCACCATCTGTCTTATATTTTTTCTTTTAAAACATGAAGTGGGGGCAATCAATTTGTATAAAGTATACCAAGGGTGATACATGTTTATAATTTAGCAACAGAGGTATGTTAACTCACTTTGTTGACTTTGGACTAGTCTTCTTTTGACCTTCAAAACATCTTAGTCTGCAGGAAAATTTTTATGGGGAATTTTTATTTCTAGGGGCCTTCTTTGAGCAAGACTAACCATTTAAAACTTGTTAAAAGAATTAAGAGAGTTAGGATTAGTTTATACATACTTTGGTTCAGTAGAAGTCCGAGGAGCTGTGAGGACTTGCCCTTTTTCCAAAGATTCATTTGTCAGCTTTCAGAGTTAAAGTGTGACCGCTTTTTTCTCTGTGGAGTCCATGGGAAGGTGTTTGGAGTCAAGGGAGACTACACAAAAATTTGAACAGGGTGACAAAAGGAGGTTTTGGATTTCGTAAACGTAGTTGTTTATAATGCAAACCTGATTCTTGGAACCTTTTTCTTTGAGGTCGCTTTATTTCTTCTTTTCTGGTTTATTTTAATCGTTTTTATCTTATCTAGAGGAACCTTTTATAATCTATGATAAAATTTCGTTCTTCTGATAATAAATCAGACGAGTGTCTTTATACATACGAGACCATTGTTGCACCAGGTGATATTCTTTGGAAATCGAAACAATTCATAGACTCATACCTTTGATTTACCACTTCATCCTCATCTAAGTAAATTATTTATTTATCACCTGTTTCAGGACAATCAATTTTCTGATATACGACCGTTGGTTTTTCTTCTTTTTGATGTTTGAGCTGTAGACAAAAATCCTGCACGAAGACAACATGAAAAGTGTGAGGGTTTTAAGAGTCACAGAGTTCAATGTGTTAACTATTTTATATTTCCTTTTCTATGAAATCACTAACATGTTTTATTTGCGGTGGAAGTAAAACTTACCAAAAAATTGTAAAAAGCGAAAAACACAAACCGGTATATACAATGGTATTTTGGAAATTGTTTATTGCATAAATTGCTTCAGATAACGCCCGTTGATAGGGGCGTTGAGGATTTTACCGTCCAGATTTTCTAGTAGAAATGAGTTCTTCCCTTTAGAAGCTGTAACTTTGAATGGTCCATACCAGATATGATCGAATTTGCCATGTTTTGTCGAGTCTTCTTTCCTAGCGTCCCATTTCAAAACTAAGTCGCCAGGGAGGAATTCCCTATCTTTAGCCTTATGATCAAACAAG
>ML806220.1:125241-140958 GCA_009831015.1 Picea engelmannii | reverse complement strand
TTCCTTGCATTTACAGTCAAAGCACAATCCTCTTCATCATCATGCTTTGATGAAGATCCATCTCTGGTATTCTGCCTGAACTCCTCTTGCACCAGATCCGACCATAGTCATTCCCAATCCGGTAATTTTTCCCTTCCATTGACAGAGTCTTGATAACTATGCCAACTCTTGGGAAGCCCTAGGAGTGCCAAGCTCACCAAATCATCAGCAGCGACTGTTATTCCCACACTTCCAAGCTCATCCCGACATTGGACAAACTTTGTGAGATATTTTGGAATGGTGTCGCCTTTCTCCATTTTAATCTTCCTGAGTTTATCTTTGAGCGCCAATTTCCTATGGTCGCTACTGTTTTGGAACAGATCTGTCAAAACCTTCCACATTGCATATGGTGTGGTTTTCCCATAGAGACTTGAGACTATGTGGTCTCGTACTCCCTCCAACAGAATCCTCCTCGCCTTCACCACTTTCTTTTTCCATGCATCAAGATTTGCAGTATTTGTCGCAGCCGGCTTAGGAACATCTGCGTCAATGTAACCCTTCAAGCCATTGTCTTCAAGCACTGCCTCCATCATGTCCTTCCATGCAATATAGTTAGAGATTCCCTCGAGTGCATACTCCAACCTCAAGCCATTGAAAGACATTTCGATCTTGAATCAAGTGTCACACCAAGAAAATCTAGCAAATTTGAATGTTATCCAACCCTCCAAAAAAACTCAACCCCTTCACTTTCTCCTTTCCTTGGAAGGTTCGCACCCCTCCTGAGAGCAGCCTGAAGGAAGTTCGCACCCTGCCTGTGAGTAGCCTGCAAACTGTCCTGATATGCCCTCACCCTGCTATACTGTCAACCTGAGAGAATGTCCTGTTTTTCCCTCACCCTGCCTGTGTGTAGCCTGAGGGAATTCCCTGTTTTGTTCGCACCCTGCCTGTGTGTAGCCTGAGAGGTTTGCACCCTGCTCCACTGTAGCCTGTGAACTTTTCTTGAGATGTTCTCACCCTGCTCCACTATAGACTGCGAACTTTTCTGAGATGTTCGCACCCTGCCTTTGTCTAGGGTGCAAGAATTTTTGTTTTTGAAAACACCGGAAGTTTTCAGTATTGTGTGTTCACACCTTGCTAGAGACGGGACCTGCGAGAATGCAATTATGTTCGCACCTCACTTCCGTCACTCCGTGGCCTCCGTGGCTCTGATACCATGTAGAAATTTCGATACAAATTAATGTATTCTTGCGATTCTCCTGATCTAACAATTACAGCAACATGTTAAATACAAAATCGCTTCTACTATTATTGCGGAAGCAATTTAAACCACGATCATACCACAATGCACAAAGTGAAATATCAATAACACATAACACAATAAGTTTTACTGGGAAAGCATAAAGCTAAAAACCCCACTATCATATATTATGTATATCATGAATCATGAAACAATCTTGTACAAAACTCTAATCCAAGAGCACTCAGTACCATACAATCGTCTCACCCACCTCCTCTGCACAAACTCTGCAATCCGAATTCTCACAACTGAATCAAATGAATCGTTTGCACTTGCTCATAAGCATATCCAATGCATGTGTGAACAACTCACAACTGATAGCCAACTGTCCCTTTCACCTGTTATCTCAACTGGTGTCCATTGGAATGACATGCATGTAGTTAACCGTGGCAAGTCTTCAGTTGCATGCGAGTTTAACTGATTGTGAATTAATGAATAGTTAATTCACTGAACTCGCACTAATACAACTAAGCTTAACTCACTTAACTCCACTTACAATTCTGTTACAATTCCAAATCACTCAGTTATGAATGAGATAATAGATTAATATTTATTGTCTAATTTAATTAAGGGAAAACTAAATTAGACACATGTTTCTTGTTGACTTTTCAACACCATTTGCGGACGAAATTTCAATGATAACAGATGCCCCTGATGTGTGAGGTTAGAAGCATATGTATAGCTGAAATACATCAATGTTTCTTCTACTGAGAGTACCATTGTAAGAAATATTGTTGAGAGGAACTGTAAGAGCAATCCATTGGAAGGAGAGGGGAAAATGTGGGACCCAAAACTTTCTCTCGGTGTGGAAAAATAAAATATGTATACAAACGAGGTGGGCATGCCCCATGCTCGTCTCATGTAACTCAAAAAAGTGTAAGACAATATTTGAAGTTGTATGCTGATGTAGATAATTGCAGCGCCCTCCAGGGTGGTTTGATAATGGAAGATGACATTTTGGATGGTGAACATACTCTGGAAAGAGGCGATGACACCTGTAAGAAGTGTCGATGACTTGTAGGCATTGATGGTTGAGAAAATTCAGAGGTCTTTGTCTAGTATAAAACAAATGCAATAGTCACAAAGTAAGACCCACCGTAACATGATATTGTGTTGGCATCGAATGGTATGGGGGTCAACGACAACAAAGAGAAATGATGGTTCTCTCTGTGTCGTCTAAGACTACTCATTATAAAGGTAATGAGAGTCAAGATACTATTTCCCTTCTGGAAACTGTGTTGATGTCGACAGAAAAGGAGATGTGACTCCAAGAAGCAAAGGGATTCATGAAATCCAATAGATGAGATCAGGAACAAATGAAGTACACGGACAAAATCAAGATGTGGTGAGACTCAGGACTTCCCTTGGTTGGGGATATATGTAAAGCAAGAGTGGAAGCAACCGTGAAACGAGACCTAGCATCAGGGGGACGACTAGACATGGGTTAAATTGTGTCAGAGGCATGACAAAGTGAACAAACTCAGAGATTCTTAAACATGCATAAGACTATAGTGACTCCCATCCCTAGGGGGTGAAGCAACATGAGTGTCAAAGTGACAAAGGAGACTATCAATGGGACAACTCATGTAGGGGAGAGTGTTATCGGTTGACAATACTTGAAATTCAGCGGAGGTGATAGTATTACAAAGCCAGATGTGAGGATCCTATAGGAAAATGTCGGAGGGTGTGACTGGGAGATGCAGTTAATATTTAGAGAGAATGATTACATGCTAGAGGCGATCATATACCTGAAGGGGTTGCATTGGTGTTTGATAACCAAGTACCTGCACACTTGAAAACCAAATACCCAACATGAACGATATCTGAAGATAAAGAGCGTACAATAGTTATTTGATAATTATGAGCATGCGTACCTGGGCGTGATGCGAGAAACATTCTCCCTCAAGGACGAGGATGGATGGTGACCTAGGGAATGTGACTATGTAGATGGTGGGATCCTGATGTTGTGGCTGAAGAAGGATCATAAAAAGGATGCTCTGAGCTCCTTTAATTGAGCATGGAAATTTGGCAAAAGAGACTATATATAGTTGTGGGGCCCACAATGCCACCTCATTTGTACCTACTGCCATAGTGAGTTGACAAGAGGTTTTTAGAGGAGATTTGGATATTTCAAGAGTTCGAGCTAGTCGATACAGGATTTGCGAGAACTAGGTTAGTGGTCTCATCCTCCTGCATAGTAGTTAGGGTTTATTTTTTGGGTAGGGTCATACAGATGGCCGCACTGTGGGATTTTGTGAGGGTGGGCCCGCAAGTGCATGGGCGATCGAAGGATCCTTGTGCTTAGGTGCATGGTTGTAGGGAGGATAGTTTCACACGAGGGTGTGTGAATGAGGAAAGAAGGTGCACATTAGATGCACACCTATTCGAAGTACAACTACACATCAATGCACAGCTGTGCATCGAACAAGTGTGCATGAATGTGCACCTGATGGTGCGACAGATGCACATATTTTTATTAGACAGATGTGCATTGATGCGCAACTGTGTGAAGAAAAGGAATGCATATGTACACTCCCATGATGGTGAAAGCCACACACATGAGGCAAAGCTGGGGGGTTTTGAAAAAACTTAGATTTTTGGAAATTTTTAGTTTCTGAATAGTGATGGTTGATCAAATGTTGATTGTGTGAATGCAGGTGATTAGATTAGGATGCTAGTGCACTGGAGGGAGAGAGATTGGCTGCACCTCAGGGAGGTGGTGAGAGATGAGTTGGGTGCTTGGGGACCTTTGGAATCCTGTGGGTTTCTAAATTTATTCAACTGCCCACTACTATGGGCACAGGAGTACCTACTGTAATTTATGATTTCTATGTGGAGCATTGAGTTGCAGTGCTTCATTATGTGGGGGGAGCAGCTGACATTCTCTATAATGAAGGATGTTTATTTCTTGACTGGGATCTCTTTTTAGGGGAGGGACCTACCTACTAATCCCCAGTTGTCGGGGGATGCCCACTTGGTAGACTTGGCACAGAGGTATTGTTTGGGACCGGAATTTATGTTAGGTTCGGTCATTTGAATTGAGGCGATGGATGCCCTCATGCATTGTTGCATCACGATGATGATCATAAGGATATATGGATCCTTAGCTACTCAATGGATCAGTGGTGGTCAACTGAGGGTTATGCAGAGAGCATTAGGTGGAGAGCACTTTGCTTGGGGATTGATGCTTCAAACCAAGATGATGGGGCATCTCAACCGATGTCGGGTTGTTGAATCAGGTGAGTTTGTCTTTGGGTCGATCTTGGTGGTGTGGTTTTTGGAGAGGGTGCCCATGTTGCACCCTAGAGTGTTGTTGGAGGCAGTTGATGCATGGGAATTGAGACTGATGTGATGGGCATTGATTTTGGTATGACATGGAGGTGGGGAGGGTGGCCATTATTTTACGGCCGATATGGCACATGTGTGGAGCTAGATGCCATAAATCATACTATAGTTCCCATATGGTGAGATGGACTTCTGGTAGGACCTTTATATGGTTTTACCTCCTGGGGAGGATTGGGACTATAGAGGTATGTTAGTGTACTTTATGTTTTTTTTATTTTGATAGTATAGAATATGTTATATGTATGGATGGATGTTGATGCTATCATTTGTTTGTTGTGTGTGCAGATGTGGGGCTGTGAGACCAAGAGGTGGAGTTGGTTAGAGCATCGACTTGTTAGGGGCTAGTGAGGCCACCACGGGGAGAGCCATGAGTGAGAGAGATGTCAGTGGGATGAGGATGGTACGAGGTCATTCGATGATGCAAGAGCTGGAAGGAGACATAGATTCGATGACCCCGGTGTAGGGCCATCACATGCTCCTCTGGTAGAGGCCGACGGGGTGTTAGAGGACTTCCACCGATGTTTAGAGGCGGTGCTATAGGGAGTGCCTGAGGGCATGTGGACTAAGATCCAGGATGAGGGATTCTTGGAGTAGTGTGTGGGCTTTCCGGCAGAGTTGTGGACCCTGATCCACAAAGCAGTTGTAGCGGGGGAAACTATGACTGGGCGACTGCCCCCTGGACCTGGAGGACCCCCAATTGGTGGGGCACCTCCTCCAGATAGATGACCTGGTGTTTGTGGTCTAGAGGCACAATGAGTGCTTGGTGTATATATTTTTTGTATTTATATAAGCTTGCGAGTCTATTTTGTATAGGGTAGTGTGACACCTATTTTGTACCTATAGGGATGAGGGGGTTCACCTGCCTACGGGCGATGTACATTTTGTACCATTTTTGTAAACATTGATGATACATTGATCGTTATATATATATATATATATATATGGATGTACATGTTTTGTGATCGCCACAATGTTCACATGTGATGGTATTTTGTGATGCTTTTTATGATGTCTAATCTATATGTTGTGACAGACTCTTGATGATTTATGCATGGGTGATGGTGTCTTGATGTGATATATGCTAATATAACACTAGGTTAGCCATGTTATCTACTATTTTATTAAATATTCTTGGAATATGTGTAAATGTAATTGAAACAAAATGGCGAGATAAGAGTCTAACTTGTAGGTATTTGCGGAAGAGGCACAAATCGCGAACACAATACACATTGTTGAGTTGCAGGACAACAAGCTGGGAATCTAATAAGACTCTAAGGTGACGAATATGGCAGTGACTAGCCTCGGCAAGGAGACCAATGACAATTGTGTATTATGCTTGGTTGTTGGTTGTTGAGCCCAAACATATGCCGCTGGAGTGGAGTAGTTCATGTGAGGGGGTATAGAGGGCCCAAGCAGTCAAAGCGAGATTCTGTGTCCATCGTTTAGCTCCGTGTGCGTAATCGATGTGGTAGGTCGATGGAGGAGACATATGTCAATTACAAAAATGGTAGATTAGACATAAGGCATGGAGGAAAATAGAAGATTAAAAACTCTACAAATGTGTACAAAAAAAATAATCCTAGTGTAGAATGAATACACTCATGCGTAAAATTTATTTAAGTACAACCAGTTGATGAGTTCTTTGAGAGGGTGTCCTTCTGGAGAGGCTAGGATGTATGTGCCTTTAGTGAGGTAGTGTTGGACGATGTAGGTTCCATTCCATAATGACTCAAATTTTCCATGACCAAGGGTATCATGAGCGATATCCTAGGCTAGGACGAGGTCTCCTTTGTTGAATGAGAACAGGTTGACATGGCGATCAAAGGTGGCCTTCGACCATTTTTTAGCTACCTCATTATTTTGTATTGAAGACCAATGGTCTTCATCCAGTGATTCTAAGTTCAACAAGCACTACTCCATTGGATCAATGTCAGGTAGTAGCTCGATGGTGGTTTGTAAGGTGGGAATTTCTCACTCGATGGGGAGAGTGGCTTCAACCCCATGGACAATATGAAATGGTGTAAAACCAGTGGAAATTTTAACTACCATGTGCTAAGCCCATAATGTTGAAAATAACATATGATGCAAGTTGGTCTTATGTTTGTTAATAGTGCATTGTAGCATGGTTTTGAGGACCTTGTTGAAAACCTCTACCTGTCCGTTGGACTGGGGATAGTATGGGGAGGCGAAATCATGGGAGAAGCCTAACCTTGAGGAGAGTTCAACGAAGCCTAAGTGTTTCCTGTGATCAAATATTAACTGTAGTGGGACTCCAAAGAGGGAGATGACGTGATTAAAGAAAAAATGCATTGCAATGTCAGCGGTGTTGTTGAAGGTAGGCATGGCTTTGGCCCATTTGGTAAAGTAATCGACGACCACGACGATGTAATTGTGTTCATTGCTAGATGGAGGATTGCAATTCATCAAGTCTATGCCCCATTTAAAGAAGGGGCCAATAGTGATGACTGGATGTAGATGAGCAGGTGGCGCTCATGCTTTGTTTTCATAAAGCTAGAATTCTTCACATCGCTTCACAACGTGGATGAAATTGTGAAACAATGTGGGCCAGAAGTATATGACTCGAATGATTTTCTGGGCGGTGGACATCCCTGAGAGGTGGCCACCATAGGCACCGTTATGGAAATCATTTAAGACTTGGTCTTCTTCGTTGATGGTCAAACATCAATGAAGTATGGTGTCAAACCCACGTCGATAAAAAATGTCACCAATGAGGAGGTAGCGAGGGGCCTAATGGTGAAAGCATTGATGATTGTCTCGAGAGAGGTGAGACCCAAACTTTTGTGTTTGAAGGTAGATGAGAAGGTCTCCATACCAGGGGTCATCCAAGGGGATGTAGAAGAGGTGTTCGTCGGGAAAATCTGTATTGATGGGTGAACTAACAACATTTGAGGGAAACACCGTGATGAGTTCGGTGAGGATGAGTGATTTCTTTATTTTGGGAGTTGAAAAATCTAGGTCATCTTCCTGAAGGATGATGATCCATCAGGAAAATTTTCTAATAATTTGTTGTCGACTAAGGAAGTATTGCATGGGGTTGGAATCTCCCACAACTTTGGTAGTGCAAAGAAATATATAATGACATAGTTTTTGGACTGCAAGGACAACTCCAAGGGTGAGTTTCTCTTCATGATTGTATTTCAGAGGTGGTCCTAAATTGTTTTTACTACTGTAGTGAATAACATGCTCATGACCATCATCCCCTAGTTAGATGATAACTCTTGCTACTGAGACGGCTGAGGTCGATAAGTATAGGATGTAGTTGCAATCATATTCGGGTTGACCAATCAAAGGCGTGTTGGAGAGTGCCACTTTTAAATCGTCAAAAAAGGTTTGGGCATGTTCATCCCATAGAAATGGGATATCATGATGCAATAAACAAAGGAAACCATGCCCACGAGTGGCGTAATCTACGAAAAAGAATCGCAAAAAGTTGGCTTTTCCTTATAGGCTCTGTAGTTGGCATAAATTCAAAGGTGGTGGAATCTCTATGATAGCTTGGACTTTGAGGGTGTCCATAGTGATGCCGTGTTGGGAGATGATGAACCCAAGGAGGCATCTGATGGTGATGCAAAATACACACTTGAGGGGGTTCAAGTGAATATTGTACTATCGACATCATTGAAAGACGACCCGTAAGTCGTCTAGATGTTGAGTGCATTTCTTAGATCGAGCGGTGAGGTCATCCATGTAAGCAAGAATGATGCAAACAAGATCATGGAAAATGTAATTCATGGCCCGTTGGAACATCGCACCCACATTATTGAGTCCAAAAGGCATAACACGATACACAAAAGTACCCGATCGGGTGGTAAATGTGGTTTTATACTGATCTGCTAGATGGATTTGGATTTGGTTGTAGCTAGAGAAACCATCTATGAAGGATAGAGTCTTGTGGCTTGCAGAGTCATCGATAATTTGGTCGATGAAAGGGGTAGGTAACTTTTCATTGGGACAAGCATGGTTGAGATTGTGAAATTCAGTGCAGATGTGAATAATGCCCTATTTTTTGTTAACAGGGACAGAGTTGGAAACCCATGACGTGTATGTGATGGGGTATATGAAACCTACAGCGTATAGTTTGTCAATTTCGGATTTTATAGCCATTGCTTTGGATGGGTGCAGTGGGTGTTTGTTTTGACTTATAGGGGAGATATTTTTCCATGTGTCAATGTGATGTTCGACTAAAGAGGGATCGAGGCCGAGCATCTCCGTGTATGACCAGGAAAAAATATCCTGGTATTCCTAAAAGAGATCTTTGTAAGTTGTGAGTTCTTCAGGGGAGCATGCAACGCCAATAGTTGTTTCCTCTATGATTACTGGTTTGATGGAAATGTCAATTTTTATAGTGGGGGAAATGTTGGCCATCTTACCTTCTTCAAAAGAATTGGGGGCAGGGATAGGGTTGTTGAACCAATCTATATGACCTGCCGGGATGAAATCCTTTGTTTCGATTGCACAAGTGGAGCCTTGGCTAAGAGGGTCAAAGGATTCTTGTGAGAGAAAAATCTCTTTTTGATGGAGCGCATTCCATGAGAAATCGAGGGTATTTAGTTCTTCGAGGATATCTTCGTCGCAGTGGAAAATGCAAGAATACAGGGGATCCAGGGAAGGAACATTGGTGATTGTCACCATGTGATTATCTTCAGGTGGTGAATATGTAGAGGAGGTATCACAACTATGGTGTGATGGCATGCTAGACATAAACCAAATGTCTAGATATTGTGGGTTGTAAACTGTGGTTGGGGGAAAAATTTCGCGAGGGAAACGAACCGGAGAATTGGGGGGATTTGGGGGCAAATCCTCAGACAGTATATCCATGAACCATGGAGGGGTGGGAAGTGACTCAATTTTAGGGGATGTGATGTGGAAAATATCAATAAATGGAGTAGGGGGAATCACTTGCATCACAGGGAGTGAGGTGGTTGGAGGATTTCCAGTAAGGGCCATTTGATGACGCATGTAATCAATGATCGTAGGAAACTGATATGTGAAATGATCAAGTGATTCAAAAAGAGAGAAAGGGAACCTCATCTATTCATTGAATGAGTTCGTGACATAATGAATGTCAGTGACATGGGTACTCGAGGATGGGGCTAGAGAGGGGTTTTGTTGAAATCTCTGGCATATTTCTGTTAGTTTCTGTCGAAACTGAGGTAGCACAGGGTAATGATGAGTGTAGTGGCCATACCGTGAATAGATGGCACATGAAAATTTGGTTCATAGCCCTATGATGCCTGTAGTAGAGGATGCAGAGGTAGTACTAAGTGTGCTTGGTGAAGCGATGAGTGAGGTGGTTTCTCGAGGGAGTTGGATCAAATTTCATAACTCAGGGAGAGAGGGACATCTATTGGTGGGATGTCCCTCTTTCTCTAATAGTGCGCAAGGAGGTGGAACTCAGGGAGGAAGTGGAGAGGTGGGATCTTTCTTCTTCTGTCTTCCCCCAGCTATGGCGGGGGTGCTGGCAAGTGGGGGTGAAGGTGGTGTGGTTGGAGTTATTACTGGAATATGCATCTGGATTCCCTCTGTTTTGGGGGGGAGGGATGGTTGAGGGACTATCATGGGTGGGTGTAGATACCATAACAGAATGGAAATCACCATGTTGGGAAGGGTAAGTGTTGCATCTACCTGAAAATATTGTATGCTCGGTGGGGGGTAGAAGAAGGGGAATTGAGTGATGTCTTGGGGGATTGTCTCCCAAACCAGGATTTTCCCTTGGGGAAGGGTGAAATCGAGGGTAAGTGGTGTCATAGGGTTCTTAAGTAATTCCCGAGGTAGGATTTATTCCACTAGTGGGACATGGGGGAGTGGAGTAGCCTCTATGGGAGGAATGGTGTCTCCAATTTGAGTTCCATCAGAAGATATGACACACACTTGCACCAATGGGTGTATGAGCAGTGGTGATCCATGGTATGTCCCCAACAAGGATGGGTCCTTGAAAATTCTGGGGGCCATATCTATGAGTGGGTAGGCATCGAAAATAGTGTGGATAAGAGGTAGGATGTTATCGATGTTGGAGGAATGGTTAGGATCATAATGTGAAACTTGGTCGATGGTGATGATCTACCCATTGTGGGGGAACATCATGGTTCGAAACATAGAAGAGGCCACCTCCTTCATAGCGTACATGTAGCTATGCCCGAACAATATGTTTTAATCAAGCGGGGTGTCGAAAACTTCAATTTCGATGAGGATAGTTTTTCCCTCAAGTTCAATGGGGATATTTTGAAAGAGCATTTCAGGAGAGGATGGTCATCCATCATAAGCTCTCAAAGTGATGGCAGATGGTATTAACTCAGGGGAGCCAAGTTTCTGCCATACCATTTTGGACATGATGCATGTGGATGCACCTTTATCGGTGATACATCGATGAAATATGATGTTCTGAATCTTGACTGGTATCTGGAAAGCTACCAAAGTGGGGAGACGGGGTTCCCCACAATATATATCAAATGTGATGAGTCTAGTATCAACAGGGTTAAATACCCACAAAGCGAAAATCAATGACTTTTGTTGAGTGGGATAGGTTTGGAGGACCTCCAAGACTGACATGGCTGTAGAAGATTGTGCCAAGTCATCAACCATACTGTATATGTGTGCCTCCCTAGCCTGAGGAATGTTGACATTCTGTCGTAATGGGATGTGAGGAATACAAATAGGTGGTTCAGTGTTATGGTGTGGAATCATCAAAGGTTGTCCGAATGTAACTAGAGTTGCTTCCAAAATGGTGGGAGTAGACTCAGGGGGTGTGGTGTACTGAAAACTACACGTTTGCAGAAGAATTTATTCTTCTCTAGTGAGGAGGATATTATGATCTTCCAGATTCCCAGGGTTTTGATACTGTCCCATGAGTGGTGGGGTAGGATGTATCTCCTGTTGGGTATTCATCACACCTTGGTGTGGAATAGGGTTTTGCAACACAACCGGGGGTGGTTGTTGCAAATATTTTTATGGGGCTAGCTGAGGTGCAGGCAGTGTTGGGGGACATCGCGCATTCATGGAATCTTTCATTCATTTGAAGTTGTCGATTTGGGGAAATGGTGTGTATAATGACCATGCTCACCACAGAGGGCACAAGGGAAGTTCGTCTGGAGGTTGTTGTTGTTGTTCCTCCCTTGGCGTTTGTTGTTATTTCCCCCTTGGGGGTTTTGGTTCCCCTGATTCTAGTTACCACCATCAGTTTGGTTTTGTTGGGGGTTATTTCCCCCTGGTCCTGGGTTATTATTGTTTTGGTTTTTTCCTTTATTTTTGGCATTATTCGGCTGATGGGCCAGATTTTTTGTATTCATTTGTTCAAACTTTTGAAATTGTTGAATGGGAGAGGGTTGAACAAAGTTAACCCCAGCATGTGGTTGTCCTTGTGGAGGAGCAATGGGTTGTGGAGGACCAGGAAATGGCAAGTATGGATTATTTTGTGGTAATAACCCGTAGGGTGCATAGGAAGGCGTAGCACTTTCACTAGTGCTCATGGTGTAATCTGAGGTAGAGGGGGTACCATAACTCGGTTGAATAGGTGGGCGCATCATGGGTGTCGACGAGGGTCCACTCATGGGTGGAGGGAGGAAAAAAAGGTATGGTTGTTGATGGGGGGAGGGTAATAAGGGGGTCCTCCTTACATCAGTGGATATTTGTGTGTACCATACATAAGTGGTGGTTGGATGTACAGGTTATGGTGTGTTGTGGTACCAATCAATCCATCCGCTGAGTGAGACATCCAAAGTTTGTCCTGGCTGAATGGTACGAGTCTTGGGACGTTAGGTAGTACTATGTATAGGTATCCTGAATGAGCATAAATGAGGTCATACTATTTGACTTTGCTGATGGCAACTTCTTCATTTTGGGGGAAGGTGGAGGCCACATATTTGGCAAGGAGAGAAACAACTGATCTGAGAAACCAATCGAGGCATTGTTGTTTGGTGGTTTCTACTTTGAATAAAATACATCGTCGACACCATTCATGAATGTGGTTGGAAATATGTGTGGCTGAGGTTTTTTTAAACTCAAAGAGAATTTCTAGACCATTGTCATGGCAAATTGGTAGTTGAAAGAAGGTAAAAAATGTTTTGTCCAATGATTCAAAAGTCACATGGGACCCTGATTTTTCGTCCACATAACACTTAGTTGATGGGCCTATGAGTGTGCACTGAAATAAACTTAATTGGACGGAGTAATCCATGATTTTGTTTGAAGAGCACCATAGGTGGAAGGTCATGACATGGTTGGCAGGATCTTCTCCTATCTTTCCTTCAAACTTTTGAATGTTTGAAGGTAGTTTGGTAGGAATTGCAAGCCATGTGGGGTCATGCAATATAGGATCATTGGTGAGATTACTCAGGTCCGGTATGTTGATGGAGGCAAAATATGGCATCTGGAGTGGCGTTGGAGGATTAGTTCCATCCATGGTGTGAACAGGTTGTGTACCTGACCCTTGAGGAGGGTTGGGTGGGGTTGTGCTTCCTCCTTGAGAGGAAGTTTTTCCCCTAATTTATTGTAAGGGAGAGCTATTGGATGGTTGTCCTTGGTAAATTGACCCAAGTAAGGTGGAACCAAGTAAAGATGATCCCAAAATAGTAGCACTCACAGGCATGTGAGATGGTTGGGCCAATGTGTTGGCAAAACTAGGAAATCCTCCTAAGATAGGAGGGAGATTTTGCAAGCATCTGGAATGACAGGGATTCTGTGGGTCCCCTATGATGTCCAAATAGAAAAGTGGAATGTGTGTAAAATGGTGATGAGAGAATGAAATTAACAAGAGACTTGTATAATATGTACCTTCACAATATATCTCACAATCTCATGTAATCAAAAAAGCATCATACATTCATCAATTGAAAAAAAGCATACATGTGGGTAGGTGAATTTTGTTCATGTGGGAGAAAAAAAATTGCTCGTGTCCTAAATAGATGTAACATCCTTCCTCTCAAATAGCATTGGACCTTCCAATAGCACTCAACAGTGGGGTCTGAAACCACCGGAAGAGGAACTAGTGAAGGATGAAATAATCAATTATAATGAGGGGTAGAGGATGCATATCCCAAAAGAGATGGCGATATTTCCCAATAGCCACACAAAATCCGATCAAGGAGAAATTGTATCCCACAATTTCCACCTGGCTAGATGTCCTAAAATTTGGTCACTAGGTACCTCGGTCAAAGTGCAAAATTTATATTTTTGTCCTCAAAAATGGGTCACGGGATGGATCCCTTCCAAGAGGTGGGTGCCTCAAGGGGGGACGCACAGAACAACTGGAGCTCGTCCTTCGACCCTTCATGGGTATCTCCCTTCCTTATGGTGTTAGGAACACTTGACTTGGAGGATTTAAAAGTTCCCTATTTGTCAACTTCTAATGTTTGAATATGTGAGAACCATATAACGGGGATTTATTTGGATTCCTATTCTCGATATGCTACCTAGACTAAAAAATTTCTTTTGGCACCTCATGTGGAGGAAAACTTAGTGATTTTTTGAAAAAAATTAGATGTGGTTGTTTGAGAGATTGGGGTTGTGAACCAATCTCATTTGAATTAAGTGGGAGTGGATAATTCCTTCAAGAAATAGTGGGACGTTTCGAGATCCATTTTGGAGGAAACCTACTTCAACCTCCACAATTCGAGATGGAATTATGTGAGTGAATAGTGACTTTGTGTGTGAGCGAGTGATAAAATGTGCCAAATTATTAATAAGTTAGGTGTCACCTTGCAACATGTGGACTTCCTGTGGTCCTTACAAATCTTGATTACCTATCTTACTAGATGCCATTGGTACAACCTTGTGGAATTTTAAAGTCCCTAAAGAACTAGCATGTGGACATATGGGTCCTTACCAATCCTTTAAACTACCTAATGTGATTTAATATAAGAAAGCTTCAAAGAACTGTCCTAGATTATAAGCATGTGGGCATGTATGGGCCCATTACAATAACCTTTAAACTCCCCTAGTGATGTAAACTAAGAAAGTAGCTTCAAAAACTATCCTATATTTGCAACATGTGGGCATGTATGGGCCCTTACAAATTTAAGATGTTTTGAAAAGAAACTAAGAGGGGCCCTAGGGGGGCTTTGTCCTCTCCTAAATATTTTGTTTTTAAGGGAGATGAAATCTTCCCTCAATCATTTTTCTTATTCTCAAGATCGCTCTATGGTGCGAGAGAAGAGCATACTCAATGATTGAAGTTTGATTTTTAGTCCCAATGCAAGTGTTTATATATGTCATAGTAAATTATCTTAACTTAACTTTTACAATCAAAACAAGCCATCCATGTGGAAAATGAAAGAAAAAGAGAAAAAATATGGTTCTTTTTAACCTCCTAAGTGCCTATGTTTTGAATAACCCTTCAAGTGGAGAGGGAATCTAAGTGTGGTGCATTTACAAATTGCATAACAACAAGACTTTGAAGGCTAGGGGCCTTCAAAAATCACAAAAAACTCTTACAATTTCAAGACTCTGGATAGATGTGCGGGTCACAGTTTATACAAAGGTGCATGTGACACCAATGCGTAGAGAAACGAGGACCTATTGGTGCATTGTGCATAGAATGCACTAGGAAACATAATGTTGTTGTTGCACAATGCTCAGAAGACACACATGTAGGCTGGAAAACCCACGCACATTCTAATATGCGTCCAGGAGGAAATGTTTAAGTGGAATTATTTTTCCAGCTCAAATTCATCTTTTTGCAGGAAGGGCTAGGTCGGTTATGATCCCTGCAAGGTAAATATATCAAAAATAAGTGCTCAAACAACCCAAATAGGGAGGAAATTGATACATGTCCCCAATATGGTCCCCAATCTATTGTATCCTTCTTGCCACTTGAATGAGAAAAAGAGGGACACTTGCAAGTCCAGTTGGTTCAGATGAACAGGAAAAAGTTAGTGTATGAATCAAATGACTCGATCACATGAAATAAACAAACAACTAAGTTAATAACAACTAAAGAAATTAAAGTAAAATGCATAAGGAAATTAGAACCAAAATCAATCAAACAATTGACCAATATTCATGCCAGCAATAGAGAGATTATATTAGTGGGAAAACACCAAAGAAAAAGGGGGACTTATGGATCCCCTCTTCCTCCAAGG
>ML806220.1:89503-115863 GCA_009831015.1 Picea engelmannii | reverse complement strand
TTTTGTCACTTTATTTCAATGTTCATTAGTTTCATTGTTCATGGGTACCTAACTTATCCTTTGTTGTTGGCACCCATTCCTCATTACCCCATAGTAATGTTTAGGGGGGGAGGGTGTTGGAGATATTACACACACCTGGGATATTTGTCTCCTTATTTTCTTATGTTTATTAGTCATTATTGAGGGTCTCCTATTTTTTAGGAACCTCTCCTACATTCTAGGAGAATATTATCTTTAGTTGTCTGGCATAGTGGAATCATTCAAGGTAACTTTGGTTTTATCACCAAGTAACCTCGGGATCATCACCAATATTGCACACTTACCTTTGGATCATCACTTGGAAGGAAAATTCCTTGTGCATGCTTGATATCCTCCTCATTTCACTATGATATGTCCAAATAACTGAAGACACATGACTATTTGACTAGGACTAGGTGGCAGTTAACTCCCATAACTTCTTGAGTGTGTCCATATCTCCCTAAACCACTACTATGGTGCATTAGTTGAGATATACAAAGTATATCATGTGTATTTTATCATTTATTCATTTGGTTAATACAATTCTTATTTCTTTTCTCTCCATTTTTTCTCTTGTCTTCTTACATTTGCAAGTTGTGCTTGTTCTTCTGCTAGTTATATCTTGTGTGCATGTACTCACCACATTTTACAAACAAAATAAATATAACCACCATTGGATCTATCTTAGAGTTAATAATGCAATCTATATATGAATAAATCTCAGATATCAAACATTACAGACTATGATTCTATGTGAAAATTACCAAAACGTTCTGATGTAGAATAGAGTTATCACTGCAAATGTTAGTACACAAAAATCAATGGAATCAACACAAATTAATTGCTGCGATGTAAATGAAATTAGTAACTGATCTAAACTAATAATTTTACACTTAGATCAATGTCCTGGGAAAGGTGGTCCCTTTCCTATCCTGGTAGTGAGTGAATGAAACTCAAAATATCACAAACAAGTAAATACCATTAACCAAATCTATGCTTGTATTAAAACAAAGTAAAGATGAAAAGTTACAACACTTTCATTACATACATAAGCTCTTAATCGTGACAAAAATAGATCATGGATGAATTTATACTCCAATTCAATAACTCCAATATCACTTTCTCTCCCCCCTTTTTACTTTACAAATCATTACAATATATAAACAAGTCCATAAATGAAAATCAAAGCATTCCCCTACATCCTCAAAAACAAGAGTATGAAAATAGTGGAGATATGGTTGAACCAAACTATCCTTGATTCCTTTCAATCATTGAGGACAAACTTAGAACAAATGGAATCAAACTATGCCATTCCTTTCAGATCTGAAATCCAATCTATTGAACATATTGAAAATGGGTCGCACATAAATATGGACAAACACAAATTAGGAAAACCTAGATATCTCCCTAATTGTTCTAGATTTCAGGAATCCGCTTGCAATTAACCTAATTGAGACAATCTTGCACAAATCCCATGTTCTATATTTCTCATATGGTTCCTCTTTTTCCCTAAAATCTCCCTGAAAGTTGATTGTTTCTATTTGAACACATTTTTGACTGGGAAACCCTTAATCATGGTTGGATACCTCCATGTGTGACCGGGACGAGAACCAAAGGTCACCAACCATGTTGGCAGATAACTTTCTAAAACCCATGTGATGATTCTTGATTTGGGTGAGTGTGCATATGTCAACCTACAAGCCTGGGTATTGAAAAAACTATATGTATAGTAATAGGACTGAAATTCCTCATAGGAAAATATTAGTTCTGAAAACTCATTAAAACCTATTAAAAATTAGGAAATCAAGTATAATAAGAAACTATTACCTCTTTGTTGTATCCTTTTTGCCACTTGAATGACCAAAAGAGGGACACTTGCAAGTATAATTGGGTCATTTGAACAAGACATAAGTTAGTGTATGAATCAAATGACTCAATCACATGAAATAAACAAACAACTAAGCTAATAACAACTAAAAAAATGAAACTAAAATGCATAAGGAAATTAGAACCAAAATCAATCAAACAATTGACCAATATTCATGCCACCAATGGAGAGATTATATTAGTGGGAAAACACCAAAGAAATAGGGGGACTTATGGATCCCCTCTTCCTCCAAGGGAGGGCTCTTGAGTCCCCCATGTGATATCTCTTCTTACAAATGGAAAAATAGAAAGGAAATGGTGAAGAAATCCAAGCTTATTCCCTGAAGAGGTGAGGTGAATAGCTTAATGAGATGATGATAGTATGCTCCAAGAAGGAAAGAGGTTCCTTGTAGGAGAATAGAGGCAACATAACAATACAATGAGATTCTTGAATTCATAGTGCACCCATGGCCTCTTTTTATAGAAAATCTTTGAGGCATTATCCAACTAGTCTTTAATGTGAACAAGGGGCCCCTTAGGGCACCCTTAGGTCTTTGACCAGCCCCCCACTCAGATCCAACTCATATTTTAGGGTAAAATAGGCTTGGGAGTTGAACCAGAAGTGGATGAGGGGCTGACAAGAACCATAAATGCATCGTTCATAGGAGTTTGCGGCTTTTATCGTACACAATCGCACACCGGACACATGTGCACTCTTTTGGCTTTTTTGGCCTGTGCACGTGCATGCACTTCCTGTAGTATTTCTTCACATGTCAATTTTATAACCAGTTGTATAGTTTGTGCCTTTTGGAAATTCGTTTTTGGGGCTGCAGGTGAACTGATAGGTGTTTGGAGATGTTGGATTCCTATAACCATTTGCGGACGAAATTTCAATGATAACAGATTCCCCCTAATGTGTGAGGTTAGAAGCATATGTATAGCTGAAATACATCAATGTTTCTTCTACTGAGAGTACCATTGTAAGAAATATTGTTGAGAGGAACTGTAAGACCAATCCATTGGAAGGAGAGGGGAAAATGTGGGACCCAAAAATTTCTCTCGGTGTGGAAAAATAAAATATGTATAAAAACGAGGCGGGCATGCCCCATGCTCATCTCATGTAACTCAAAAAAGTGTAAGACAATATCTGAAGTTGTATGCTGATGTAGATAATTGCAGCGCCCTCCAGGGTGGTTTGATAATGGAAGATGACAATTTGGATGGTGAACATACTCTGGAAAGAGGCGATGACACTTGTAAGAAGTGTCGATGACTTGTAGGCATTGATGGCCGAGCAAATTCAGAGGTCTTCGTCTAGTATAAAACAAATGCAATAGTCACAAAGTAAGACCCATTGTAACATGATATTGTGTTGGCGTCGAATGGTATGGGGGTCAATGACAACAAAGAGAAATGATGGTTCTCTCTGTGTCATCTAAGACTCCTCATTATAAAGGTAATGAGATTCAAGATACTATTGCCCTTCTGGAAACTGTGTTGATGTCGACAGAAAAGGAGATAAGACTCCAAGAAGCAAAGGGATTCATGAAATCCAATGGATGAGATCAGGAACAAATGAAGTACATGGACGAAATCAAGATGCGGTGAGACTCACGACTTCCCTTGGTTGGGGATATATGTAAAGTATGAGTGGAAGCAACCGTGAAACGAGATCTAGCATCAAGGGGACGACTAGACATGGGTTAAATTATGTTAGAGGCATGACAAAGTGGACAAACTCGGAGATTCTTAAACATGCGTAAGACTATAGTGACTCCCATCCCTAGGGGTGAAGAAACATGAGTGTCAAAGTGACAAAGGCGACTATCAATGGGACAAATCATGTAGGGGAGAGTGCTATCAGTTGACAGTACTTGAAATGCAGCGGAGGTGATAGTATTGCAGAGCCAGATGTGAGGATCCTATAGGAAAATGTCGGAGGGTGTGACTGGGAGATGCAATTAATATTCAGAGAGAATGATTACATGCCAGTGGCGATCATATACCTGAAGGGGTTGCATTGGTGTGTGATGACCAAGTACCTGCACACATGAAAACCAAATACCCAACATGAACGATATCTGAAGATAAAGAGCGTACAATAGTTATTTGATAATTATGAGCATGCGTACCTGGGTGTGATGCGAGAAAAATTCTCCCTCGGGGCCGAGGATGGATGGTGACCCAGGGAATGTGACTATGTAGATGGTGGGATCCTGATGTTGTGGCTGAAGAAGGATCATAAAAAGGATGCTCTGAGCTCCTGTAATTGAGCATGGAAGTTTGGCAAAAGGGACTATATATAGTTGTGGGGCCCATAATGCCACCTCATTTGTACCTGCTGCCATAGTGAGTTGACAAGAGGTTTTTAGAGGAGATTTGGATATTTCAAGAGTTAGAGCTAGCCAATCCAGGATTTGCAAGAACTAGGTTAGTGGTCTCATCCTCCTGCATAGTAGTTAGGGTTTCTTTTCTGGGCAGGGTCATACAGATGGCCGCACTGTGGGATTTTTGAGGGTGGGCCTGCAAGTGCACGGGCGATCGAAGGATCCTCGCACTTACGTGCATGGTTGTAGGGATGATAGTTACACACTAGGGTGTGTGAATGAGGAAAGAAGGTGCGCATTAGATGCGCACCTGTTCGAAGTACAGCTGCACACCAGTGCACAACTGGGCATCGAACAAGTGTGCATGAATGCGCACCTGATGGTGCGACAGATGCACATATTTTTATTAGACAGATGTGCATTGATGCGCAACTGTGTGAAGAAAAGGCATGCATATGTGTGCTCCTATGACGGTGAAAGCCACGCACATGAGGCAAAATTGGGGGGTTTTGAAAAAACTTAGATTTTTGGAAGTTTTTAGTTTCTGAATAGTGATGGTTGATCAAATGTTGATTGTGTGAATGCAGGTGATTAGATTAGGATGCTAGTGCACAGGAGGGAGATGGATTGGGTGCACCTCAGGGAGGTGGTGAGAGATGAGCTGGGTGCTTGGGGACCTTTGGAATCCTATGGGTTTCTAAAGTTATTCAACTGCCCACTACTATGGGCACAGGAGTACCTACTGCAATTTATGATTTCTATGTGGAGCATTGAGTTGCAGTGCTTCATTATGCGGGGGGAGCAACTGACATTCTCTACGATGAAGGATGTTTATTTCTTGATCCGGCTCACTTTTCAGGGGAGGGACCTACCTACTAATCCCCAGTTGTCGGGGGATGCCCACTTGGCAGACTTGGCACGGTGGTATTGTTCAGGACCGGAATTTATGTCAGGTTTGGTCATTCAAATTGAGGCAATGGATGCCCTCATGCACTGTTGCATCACGATGATGATCATAAGGATATATGGATCCTTAGCTACTCAACGGATTAGTGGTGGTCAACTGAGGGTTATGCAGAGAGCATTAGGTGGAGAGAATTTTGCTTGGGGATTGATGCTTCAAACCAAGATGATGGGGCATCTCAACTAATGTCAGGCTGTTGAATCAGGTGAGTTTGTCTTTGGGTCGATCTTGGTGGCGTGGTTTTTGGAGAGGGTGCCCATGTTGCACCCTAGAGTGTTGTTGGAGGCAGTTGATGCATGAGAATCGAGACTGATGCGATGGGCATTGATTTTGGTATGACATGGAGGTGGGGAGGGTGGCCATTATTTTACGGCCAATATGGCACATGTGTGGAGCCAGATGCCACAGATCATACTACAGTTCCCATATGGTGAGATGGACTTCTGGCAGAACCTGTATATGGTTTTACCTCCTGGGGAGGATTGGGACCATAGAGGTATGTTAGTGTACTTTATGTTTTTTTATTTTGATAGTATAGAATATGTTGTATGTATGGATGGATGTTGATGCTATCATTTGTTTGTTGTGTGTGCATATGTGGGGCCACGAGGCCGAGAGGTGGAGTTGGTTAGAGCATCGAATTGTTAGGGGCTAGTGAGGCCACCATGGGGAGAGCCACGAGCGGGAGAGATGTCGGTGGGATGAGGCTGGTGCGAGGTCATTCGATTATGCAAGAGCTGGAAGGAGACGTAGATTCGATGACCCCGGTGTAGGGCCATCACATGCTCCTCTGGTAGAGGCCGACAGGGTGTTAGAGGACTTCCACTGATGGTTAGAGGCAGTGCTATAGGGAGTGCCCGAGGACATGTGGACTAAGATCCAAGATGAGGGATTCTTGGAGTAGTGCGTGGGCCTTCCGGCAAAGTTGTGGATCCTGATCCATAAAGCAGCTATAGCGGGGGAAACTATGACTGGGAGACTGCCCCCCAGACCTGGAGGACCCCCAACTGGTGGGGCACCTCCTCTAGATTGATGACTTGGTGTTTGTGCTCTAGAGGCACAATGAGTGCTTGGTGTATATATTTTTTGTATTTATATAGGCTTGCGAGTCTATTTTGTATAGGGTAGTTTGACACCTATTTTGTACCTATAGGGATGAGGGGGTTCACCTGCCTACGGGCAATGTACATTTTGTACCATTTTTGTAAACATTGATGATACATTGATCGTTATATATATATATATATATATATATATATATATGGATGTACATGTTTTGTGATCGCCATAATGTTCACATGTGATGGTATTTTGTGATGTTTTTTATGATGTCTAATCTATATGTTGTGACAGACTCTTGATGATTTATGCATGGGTGATGGTGTCTTGATGTGATATATGCCAATCTAACACTAGGTTAGCCATGTTATCTGCTATTTTATTAAATATTCTTGGAATATGTGTAAATGTAATTGAAACAAAATGGTGATATAAGAGTCTAACTTGCAGGTATTTGCAGAAGAGGCAAGAATCGCGAACACAGTACACATTGTTGAGTTGCAGGACAACAAGTTGGGAATCTAATAAGACTCTAAGGTGACGAATATGGAAGTGACTAGCCTCGGAAAGGAGGCCAGTGACGGTTGTGTATTATTCTTGGTTGTTGGTTGTTGAGCCCAAACATATGTCATTGGAGTGGAGCAGTTCATGTGAGGGGGTATAGAGGGCCCAAGTGGTCAAAGCGAGATTTTGTGTCCATCGTTTAGCTCCATCTGCGTAATCGATGTGGTAGGTCGATGGAGGAGACATATGTCAATTAAAAAAATGGTATATTAGACATAAGGCATGGAGGAAAAAAGAAGATTAAAAACTCTACAAATGTGTACAAAAAAATAATCCTAGTGTAGAATGAATACACTCAGGCGTAAAATTTATTTAAGTACAACCAGTTGATGAGTTCTTTGAGAGGGTATCCTTCTGGAGAGGCCAGGATGTATGCGCCTTTAGTGAGGTAGTGTTGGACGATGTAGGTTCCATTCCATAATGACTCAAATTTTCCATGACCGAGGGTATCATGAGCGATATCCTAGGCTAGGACGAGGTCTCCTTTGTTGAATCAGCAAAGGTTTACATGGCGATCAAAGGTGGCCTTCGACCATTTTTTAGCTACCTCATTATTCTGTATTGAAGACCAATGGTCTTCATCCAGTGATTCTAAGTTCAACAAGAACTTCTCCATTGGATCAATGTCAGGTAGTAGCTCAATGGTGGTGTGTAAGGTGGGAATTTCTCACTTGATGGGGAGAGTGGCTTCAACCCCATGGACAATATGAAATGGTGTAAAACCAGTGGCAATTTTAACTACCGTGTGATAAGCCCATAATGTTGAAAACAACATATGATGTAAGTTGGTCTTATGTTTGTTAACAGTGCATTGTAGCATGGTTTTGAGGACCTTGTTGAAAACCTCTACCTGTCCGTTGGACTAGGGGTAGTATGGGGAGGCGAACTCATGGGAGAATCCTAACCTTGAGGAGAGTTCGACGAAGACTAAGTGTTTCCTGTAATCAAATATTAACTGTAGTGGGACTCCAAAGCGGGAGATGACGTGATTAAAGAAAAAACGCGTTGCAATGTCAGCGGTGTTGTTGAAGGTAGGCATGGCTTTGACCCATTTGGTAAAGTAATCAACGACCACGCCGATGTAATTATGTACATTGCTAGATGGAGGATTGCAATTCATCAAGTCTATGCCCCATTTGAAGAAGGGGCCGATAGTGATGACTGGATGTAGATGAGCAGGTGGCACTCATGCTTTGTTTTCATAAAGCTAGAATTCTTCACATCGCTTCACAACGTGGATGAAATTGTGAAATAATGTGGGCCAGAAGTATATGACTCGAATGATTTTATGGGCGTTGGACATCCCTGAGAGGTGGCCAACACAGGCACCGCTATGGAAATCATTTAAGACCCGGTCTGCTTCGTCGATGGTCAAACATCAATGAAGTATGGTGTCAAACCCACGTCGATACAAAATGTCACCAATGAGGAGGTAGCGAGGGGCCTAATGGTGAAAGCATCGATGATCGTCTCGAGAGAGGTGAGACCCAAACTTTTGTGTTTGAAGGTAGACGAGAAGGTCTCCATACCAGGGGTCATCCAAGGGGATGTAGAAGAGGTGTTCGTTGGGAAAATCTGTATTGATGGGTGAACTAACAACGTTTGAGGGAAACACCGTGATGAGTTCGGTGAGGACGAGTGCTTTCTTTATTTTGGGAGTTGAAAAATCTAGGTCGTCTTCCTGAAGGATGATGATCCATCGGGAAAATTTTCTAATAATTTGTTGTCGACTAAGGAAGTACTGCATGGGGTTGGAATCTCCCACAACTTTGGTAGTGCAAAGAAATATATAATGACGCAGTTTTTGGACTGCAAGAACAACTCCAAGGGCGAGTTTCTCTTCATGATTGTATTTCAGAGGTGGTCCTAAATTGTTTTTACTACTATAGTGAATAACATGCTCACGACCATCATCCCCTAGTTGGATGATAACTCTTGCTACTGAGATGGCTGAGGTCGATAAGTAGAGGATGTAGTTGCAATCATAGTCAGGTGGACTAATCAAAGGCGTGTTGGAGAGCGCCGCTTTTAAATCGTCAAAAGAGGTTTGGGCATGTTCATCCCTCGAAATGGGATATCATGATGCGATAAACAAAGGAAACCATGCCCGCGAGTGGCGTAATCTAGGAAAAAGCATCGCAAAAAGTTGGCTTTTCCTTATAGGCTCTGCAGTTGGCGTAAATTCCAAGGTGGTGGAATCTCTATGATAGCTTGGACTTTGAGGGTGTCCACAGTGATGCCGTGTTGGGAGACGATGAACCCAAGGAGGCGTCTGATGGTGATGCAAAATACACACTTGAGGGGGTTCAAGCGAATATTGTACTATCGACATCATTGAAAGACGACCCATAAGTCATCTAGATGTTGAGTGCATTTCTTAGATCGAGCGGTGAGGTCGTTTATGTAAGCAAGAATGATGCAAGCGAGATCGTGGAAAATGTAAGTCATGGCCGGTTGGAACATCGCACCCACATTCTTGAGTCCAAAAGGCATAACACGATACACAAAAGTACCCGATGGGGTGGTAAATGTGGTTTTATACTGATCTGCTAGATGGATTTGGATTTGGTTGTAGCCAGAGAAACCATGTATGAAGGATAGAGCCTTCTGGCTTGCAGATTCATCGATAATTTGGTCGATGAAAGGGGTAGGTAACTTTTCATTGGGACAAGCATGGTTGAGATTGCGAAATTCAGTGCAAATGAGAATAATGCCCTATTTTTTGTTAACAGGGACAAGGTTGGAAACCCATGACGTGTATGTGATGGGGTATATGAAACCTACAGTGCATAGTTTGTCAATTTTGGCTTTTATAGCCATTGATTTGGATGGGTGCAGTGGGTGTTTCTTTTGACTTATAGGGGAGATATTTTTCCATGTGTCAATGTGATGTTTGACTAAAGAGGGATCGAGGCCGAGCATCTCCGTGTATGACCAGGAAAAAATATCCTGGTATTCCTGAAAGAGATCTTTGTAAGTTGTGAGTTCTTCAGGGGAGCATGCAACGCCAATAGTTGTTTCCTCTATGATTACTGGTTTGATGGAAATGTCAATTTTTACAGTGGGGGAAATGTTGGCCATGTTACCTTCTTCAAAAGAGTTGGGGGCAGGGATAGGGTTGTTGAACCAGTCTATATGCCCTGACGGGATGAAATTCTTTGTTTCGATTGCACAAATGGAGCCTTGGCTAAGAGGGTCAAAGGATTCTTGTGAGAGAAAAATCTCTTTGTGATGGAGCGCATTCCATGAGAAATCGGGGGTATTTAGTTCTTCGAGGATATCTTCGTCGCAATGGAAAATGCGAGAATATAGGGGATCCGGGGAAGGAACATTGGTGATTGTCACCATGTGATTATCTTCAGGTGGTGAATATGTAGAGGAGGTATCACAGCTATGGTGTGATGGCATGCTAGACATAAACCAAATGTCTAGATACTTTGGGTTGTAAACTGTGGTTGGGGGCAAAATTTCGCGAGGGAAATGAACCGGAGAATTGTGGGGATTTGGGGGAAAATCCTCAGACAGTATATCCATGAACCATGGAGGGGTGGGAAGTGACTCAAGTTTAGGGGATGTGATGTGGAAAATATCAAGAGATGGAGTAGGGGGAATCACTTGCATCACAGGGAGTGAGGTGGTTGGAGGATTTCCAGTAAGGGCCATTTGATGACGCATGTAATCAATGATCATAGGAAACTGATATGTGAAATGATCAAGTGATTCAAAAAGAGAGAAAGGGCACCTCATCTATTCATTGACTGAGTTCGTGACATAATGAATGTCAGTGACACGGATACTCGAGGATGGGGCTGGAGAGGGGTTTTGTTGAAAGCTATGGCATATTTCTGTTAGTTTCTGTCGAAACTGAGGTAGCACAGGGTAATGATGAGTGTAGTGGCCATACTCTGAATAGATGGCACATGAAAATTTCGTTCATAGCCCTATGATGCTTGTAGTAGAGGACACAGAGGTAGTACTAGGTGTGCTTGGTGAAGCGATGAGCGAGGTGGTTGCTCGAGGGAGTTGGATCAAATTTCATAACTCGGGGAGAGAGGGACATCTATTGGTGGGATGTCCCTCTTTCTCTCATAGTGCGCAAGGAGGTGGAACTTGGGGAGGAAGTGGAGAGGAGGGATATTTCTTCTTCTGTCTTCCCCAAGCTATGGCGGGGGTGCTGGAAAGTGGGAGTGAAGGTGGTGTGGTTGGAGTTATTACTGGAATATGCATCAGGATTCCCTCTGTTTGGGGGGGGAGGGATGGTTGAGGGACCATCATGGGTGGGTGTAGATACCATAACAGAATGGAAATCACCATGTTGGGAAGGGTAAGTGTTGCATCTACCTGAAAATATTGTATGCTCAGTGGGGGGTAGAAGAAGGGTAATTGAGTGATGGCTTGGGGGATTGTCTCCCAAACCAGGATTTTCCCTTGGGGAAGGGTGAAATCGGGGGTAAGTGGTGTCGTAGGGTTCTTAATTAATTCCTGAGGTAGGATTTATTCCACTAGTGGGACATGCGGGAATGGAGTAGCCTCTATGGGAGGAATGGTGTCTCCAATTTGAGTTCCATCAGAAGATATGACACACACTTGTACCAATGGGTGTATGAGCAGTGGTGCTCCGTGGTATGTCCCAAACAAGGATGGGTCCTTGAAAATTCTGGGGGCCATATCTATGAGTGGGTAGGCATCGGAATTAGTGTGGATAAGAGGTAGGATGTTATCGATGTTGGAGGAATGGTTAGGCTCATAATGTGAAACTTGGTCGATGGTGATGATCTACCCATTGTGGGGGAACATCATGGTTTGAAACACAGAAGAGGCCACCACCTTCATAGCGTACATGTATCTATGCCCGAACAATATGTTGTAATCAAGCGGGGTGTCGAAAAATTCAATTTCGATGAGGATAGTTTTTCCCTCAAGTTCAATGGGGATATTTTGAAAGAGCATTTCAGGAGAGGATGGTCATCCATCATAAGATCTCAAAGTGATGGTGGATGGTATTAACTCAGGGGAGCCAAGTTTCTGCCATACCATTTTGGACATGATGCATGTGGATGCACCTTCATCGGTGATACATCGATGAACTATGATGTTCTGAATCTTGACTGGTATCTGGAAAGCTACCAAAGTGGGGAGACGGGGTTCCCCACAATATAGATCAAATGTGATGAGTCTAGTATCAACAGGGTCAAATACCCACAAAGCGGAAATCAATGACTTTTGTTGAGTGGGATAGGTTTGGAGGACCTCCAAGACTGACATGGCTATAGAAGATTGTGCCAAGTCATCAACCATACTGTATATGTGTGCCTCCCTAGCCTGAGGAATGTTGACATTCTATCGTAATGGGATGTGAGGAATACAAATAGGTGGTTCAGTGTTAGGGTGTGGAATCATCAAAGGTTGTCCGACTGTAACTGGAGTTTCTTCCTAAATGGTGGGAGTAGACTCAGGGGGTGCGGTGTACTGACAACTACACATTTGCAGAAGAATTTCTTCTTCGCTAGTGAGGAGGATATTATGATCTGCCAGATTCCCAGGGTTTTGATACTGTCCCATCAGTGGTGGGGCAGGATGTATCTCATGTTGGGTATTCATCACACCTTGGTGTGGAATAGGGTTTTGCAACACAACCAGGGGTGGTTGTTGCAAATATTTTTATGGGGCTTGTTGAGGTGCAGGAAGTGTTGGGGGACGTCGCGCGTTCATGGAATCTTTCATTCATTTGAAGTTGTCGATTTGGGGGAATGGTGTGTATAATGACCATGCTCACCACATAGGGCACAAAGGAAGTTCGTTCGGAGGTTGTTGTTGTTGTTCCTCCCTTGGCATTTGTTGTTATTTCCCCCTTGGGGGTTTTGGTTCCCCTGATTCTGGTTTCCACCAGCAGTTTGGTTCTATTGGGGGTTATTTCCCCCTGGTCCTGGGTTATTATTGTTTTGGTTTTTTCCTTTATTTTTGGCATTATTCGGCTGATGGGCCATATTTTTTGTATTCATTTGTTCAAACTTTTGAAATTGTTGAATGGGAGAGGGCTGAACAAAGTTAACCCCAGCATGTGGTTGTCCTTGTGGAGGAGCAATGGGCTGTGGAGGACCAGGAAATGGAAAGTACGGATTATTTTGTGGTAATGACCCGTAGGGTGCATAGGAAGGCGTAGCACTTTCACTAGTGCTCATGGTGTAATCTGAGGTAGAGGGGGTACCATAACTTGGTTGAATAGTTGGGCGCATCATGGGTGTCGGCGAGGGTCCACTCATGGGTGGAGGGAGGAAAACAAGGTATGGTTGTTGATGGGGGGAGGGTAATAAGGGGGTCCTCCATACATCAGTGGATATTTTGGTGTACTGTACATAAGTGGTGGTTGGATGTACAGGTTATGGTGTGTTGTGGTACCAATCAATCCATCCGCCGAGTGAGACATCCAAAGTTTGTCCTGGATGAATGGTACGAGTCTTGGGAAGTTAGGTAGTACTATGTATAGGTATCCTGAATGAGCATAAATGAGGTCATACTGTTCGACTTTGTTGATGGAAACTTCTTCATTTTGGGGGAAGGTGGAGGCCACATATTTGGCAAGGAGAGAAACAACTGATCTGAGAAACCAATCGAGGCATTGTTGTTTGGTGGTTTCTACTTTGAATAAACTACATCATCGACGCCATTCATGAATGTGGTTGGCAATATGTGTGGCTGAGGTTTTTTTAAACTCAAAGAGAATTTCTAGACCATTGTCATGGCAAATTGGTAGTTGAAAGAAGGTAAAAAATGTTTTGTCCAATGATTCAAAAGTCACATGGGACCTTGATTTTTCATCCACATACCACTTGGCTGATGGGCCTATGAGTGTGCACTGAAATAACCTTAATTGGATGGAGTAATCCATGATTTTGTTTGAAGAGCACCATAGGTGGAAGGTCGTGACATGGTTGGCAGGATCTTCTCCTATCTTTCCTTCAAACTTTTGAATGTCCGAAGGTAGCTTGGTAGGAATTGCAAGCCATGTGGGGTCATGCAATATAGGATCATTAGTGAGCTTACTCAGGTCTGGTATGTTGAGGGAGGAAAAATATGGCATCTGGAGTGGCATTGGAGGATTAGTTCCATCCATGGTGTGAACAGGTTGTGTACCTGACCCTTGAGGAGGGTTGGGTGGGGTTGTGCTTCCTCCTTGAGAGGAAGTTTTCCCCCTGATTTCTTGTAAGGGAGAGCTATTGGATGGTTGGCCTTGGTAAATTGACCCAAGTAATGTGGAACCAAGTAAAGATGATCCCAAAATAGTAGCACTCACAGGCATGTGAGATGGTTGGGCCAATGTGTTGGCAAAACTAGGAAATCCTCCTAAGATAGGAGGGAGATTTTGCAAGCATCTGGAATGACAGGGATTCTATGGGTCCCCTATGATGTCCGAATAGAAAAGTGGAATGTGTGTAAAATGGTGATGAGAGAAGGAAATTAACAAGAGACTTCTATAATATGTACCTTCACAATATATCTCACAATATCATGTAATCAAAAAAGCATCATACATTCATCAATTGAAAAGAAGCATACATGTGGGTAGGTGGATTTTGTCCACGTGGGAGAAAAAAAAATTGCTCGTGTCCTAAACAGATGTAACATCCTTCCTCTCAAATAGCACTCAACAGTGGGGTCTGAAACCACTGGAAGAGGAACTAGTGAAGGATGAAATAATCAATTATAATGAGGGGTAGAGGGTGCATATCCCAAAAGATATGGCGATATTTCCCAATAGCCACACAAAATCCGATCAAGGAGCAATTGTAGCCCACAATTTCCACCTGGCTAGATGTCCTAAAATTTGGTCACTAGGTACCTTGGTCAAAGTGCAGAATTTATATTTTTGTCCTCAAAAATGGGTCACGGGATGGATCCCTTCCAAGAGGTGGGTGCCTCAAGGGGGGACGCACAGAACAACTGGAGCTCGTCCTTTGACCCTTCATGAGTATCTCCATTCCTTATGGTGTTAGGAACACTTGACTTGGAGGATTTAAAAGTTCCCTATTTGTCAACTTCTAATGTTTGAATATGTGAGAACCATATAACGGGGATTTATTTGGATTCCTATTCTCGATATGCTACCTAGACTAAAAAATTTCTTTTGGCACCTCATGTGGAGGAAAACTTAGTGATTTTTTGAAAAAAAATAGATGTGGTTGTTTGAGAGATTGGGGGTGTGAACCAATCTCATTTGAATTAAGTGGGAGTGGATAATTCCTTCAAGAAATAGTGGGACATTTCGAGATCCATTTTGGAGGAAACCTACTTCAACCTCCACAATTCGAGATGGAATTATGTGAGTGAATAGTGACTTTGTGTGTGAGAAAGTGATAAAATGTGCCAAATTATTAATAAGTTAGGTGTCACCTTGCAACATGTGGACTTCCTGTGGTCCTTACAAATCTTGATTACCTATCTTACTAGATGTCATTGGTACAACCTTGTGGAATTTTAAAGTCCCTAAAGAACTAGCATGTGGACATATGGGTCCTTACCAATCCTTTAAACTACCTAATGTGATTTAATATAAGAAATCTTCAAAGAACTATCCTAGATTATAAGCATGTGGGCATGTATGGGCCCATTACAATAACCTTTAAACTCCCCTAGTGATGTAAACTAAGAAAGTAGCTTGAAAAACTATCGTATCTTTGCAACATGTGGGCATGTATGGGCCCTTACAAATTTAAGATGTTTTGAAAAGAAACTAAGAGGGGCCCTAGGGGGGCTTTGTCCTCTCCTAAATATTTTGTTTTTAAGGGAGATGAAATCTTCCCTCAATAATTTTTCTTATTCTCAAGATCGCTCTATGGTGCGAGAGAAGAGCATACTCAATGATTGAAGTTTGATTTTTGGTCCCAATGCAAGTGTTTATATATGTCATAGTAAATTATCTTAACTTAACTTTTACAATCAAAACAAGCCATCCATGAGGAAAATGAAAGAAAAAGAGAAAAAATATGGTTCTTTTTAACCTCCTAAGTGCCTATGTTTTGACTAACCCTTCAGGTGGAGAGGGAATCTAAGTGTGGTGCATTTACAAATTGCATAACAACAAGACTTTGAAGGCTAGGGGCCTTCAAAAATCACAAAAACAATTACAATTTCAAGACTCTGGATAGATGTGCAGGTCACAGTTTATACAAAGGTGCATGTGACACCAATGCATAGAGAAACGAGGACCTATTTGTGCACTGTGCATAGAATGCACTAGGAAACATAATGTTGTTGTTGCACAGTGCTCAGAAGACACACATGTAGGCTGGAAAACCCACGCACGTTCTGATATGCGTCCAGGAGGAAATGTTTAAGTGGAATTATCCTCTTCCAGCTCCAAATTCATCTTTTTGCAGGAAGGGCTAGGTCGGTTATGATCCCTGCAAGGTAAATATATCAAAAATAAGTGCTCAAACAACCCAAATAGGGAGGAAATTGATACATGTCCCCAATATGGTCCCCAATCTGTTGTATCCTTCTCGCCACTTGAATGAGAAAAAGAGGGACACTTGCAAGTCCAGTTGGTTTAGATGAACAGGAAAAAGTTAGTGTATGAATCAAATGACTCAATCACATCAAATAAACAAACAACTAAGTTAATAACAACTAAATAAATTAAAGTAAAATGCATAAGGAAATTAGAACCAAAATCAATCAAACAATTGACCAATATTCATGCCAGCAATAGAGAGATTATATTAGTGGGAAAACACCAAAGAAAAAGGGGGACTTATGGATCCCCTCTTCCTCCAAGGGAGGGATCTTGAGTCCCCTATGTGATATCTCTTCTTACAAATGACAAAATAGAAAGGAAATGGTGAAGAAATCCAAGCTTATTCCCTCAAGAGGTGAGGTGAATAGCTTAATGAGATGATGCTAGTATTCTCCAAGAAGGAAATAGGTTCTTTTTAGAAGAATAGAGGAATCATAACAATACAATGATATTCTTGAATTCATAGTGCACCCATGGCTCTTTTTATATCAAATATTTGAGACATTATACAACTGGTCTTTAGTGTGAACAAAGGGCCCTTTAGGGCACCCTTAGGTCTTTGACTAGCCCTCCACTTGGATTCATCTAGGATTTGAGGGTCAAATCGGCTTGGGAGATGAACCGGAAGTGGGTGAGGGGCCGACAAGAACCATAAATGCGTCGTTCATGGGAGTGCATGGATTTTATCATACACAGTCATGCATTAGGCGCATGTGCGCTCTTTTGGCTTTTTTGGCCTGCGCACATGCGCACGCTTCCTGTATTATTTCTGCACATGTCAATTTTATAACCAGTTGTATAGTTTGTGCCTTTTGGAAATTATTTTTGGGGGTTGCAGGTGAACTAATAGGTGCTTGGAGATGTTGGATTCATATAACCATTTGCGGATGAAATTTCATTGATAACACTCTTACACATTTATTATCAGGTTTTATGCTTATGAGCATGGATTTGTAGAATAATGGGGTTTAGAAGAGGAATAATAATGAGAAAAATGGTGTTAAAACATGGAAAAATGGGAGACCAAAATATCCCCCATGACCGAGGATTGGCATGTCCTCATGCCAAATGAAATATCAACATAAAACTTCTCATCAATATGCCTAGCAAGAACAATAATAAACCCCCACAGTTGACCTTATTGTGCATGTAGACAGGCCTCCTTCCTTTTCTCGACAACTAGAAGGTTCTTCATTTCAAGTGAGGTTGTCTGAAATTCACTTGCTAATGGAATTGATTGCATACACTATGTGCTAGCACTGAAATCATTCAATATAGAACCATATGATTTTGCAAAAGAAAAAATCTCGATATGATCTCCCTCAGGTCCATTATTTTCCCGTGAATTGCCACCAACACTGAAAGTGGAATGAAATTTACCATAATGATGATAGAATATATTTAGTGAGTAGAGGATCATGTACATAATCTATGAATAATATATTTGGAACATACCTTTGATCAACTTGGAACCTTTTTTCTCAATTAAGAATAAAACAATATCCAAAGATATGTATACAATATGGCCTATTCTTTAGACAAGTAAAAATTCCATTTGTAGAGATATCATTACTCATGAATATGTCCTTGTATCCAAAGTATAATGAGTAAAGTAATATGAATATATTCAAAGTGATTGGTTGTTAACAACCTTTTGTCTTAGGCTTTCCTTGAGGTAAAGAGTTTGCACCAAATAGATTCTAGGTCCTGATGGGTAAGAAAATATCACAACTTTCTCCTCTCTTTACCTTGTTCCATTGATAGTTTTTGACACCCGTTTTCACTTACAGTTAAATATTCATCTAAAAAATCATCCATTGTAAAATCACCAACATTTCATTATAGTTTCTTATGTTTGAGAAAAGGTGTCCTGTATTTTTTTAATGTTGCAGGAAAGGAAGTGATTGAATCATTAAACTATTGATTAGTATCTAAGGAGAATTCTTTAACTTTGGAAGTATAATTACAATCCCATGCTTCCTCAACATTAAAACTCCCAAGCAATGGAACCACCTTATATCTAGGGGAGCTATAGCCACCATCAACATTTACTTTCATATTCTTTGGATTTCTTTCCCCTCTTGCATTTCCCTCAAAAGTATGGTCAACATCCAATAAATTATTACCTTGAATTCTTTCCACTTTGGTCTCATCATCAATATTTTGATATGTGATTATAGTAGTATAAACATTGAACTTATTATCATAAAAAACACTCAACTCCATTTCTCCACAAAGGATAGGAAAAATAATATAGTTTCTCAACATCCTATGATGCCAAGCACAAGTCCTTTGACCTACATTTGGATATTTCTCTAATGTTGTACTAGTATTACCGAGATGTTTTAACATGACTGCTCCCTTTTGTGCACCAATGTTCCAATATTCCTTGACATAACTCAATGAAAATTCTCTCTTATTGGAAGAGACCAGTTTTGTAAAATGTTGTACCCAGGGGATTCTTAGAACCGTTGGAACAAATGACTATTGAAACTTGTCAAAATAGGGTGGCTTCTGCCAAGAGCCCTTTTTCCAAACCTTGAACTCATTGAAAGAAGAAGTAACCTCAACTGTCATCTTTGGAATTATGATGAATAGGTTGGACAAGAGAAGGTTTGAATGAGCACTAATGTTGAAATCCCACACAATTTCAATTTTGAATGATATGAATATAAATCATTTAGGAACATTTGCATACAAGTTCATGGAAAATTATGATATGTTCAGGTCTGTAGGTTCAATGTGAATACCATATTATCGACATAATCTCAGGATTTAATCACTTGTAGTTCTATAAATATCATTTCATTCACAAGTGAAAACTTATGATGGATTCCATATGACTAATAATTAATGTATATGAGAAATATGTAACATGCTCAACAAGATATGTGGACATATGGAGAAACAATGTGACTACTCTACATATAGGCATGCAATTTAGAGATTCTTTGGCAGATATGTGTGATAGGTAACATATTATAATGGTGGGGTAGGGCTTTAAAAGTTAAGGAAATATGATATAAAATGCAGTGGTAAGGGAATATTAAAGATATGAAAAGACAACTGATATGTTTATAATGGGATAAATGATAAGGGTAAGGAAACAAATATAAGAGAGTTGAAAAATAAAATTTCCTTCGTTCTTAATAGACCAAATGTGTTTTAAAAACAATTTTACCTCAAAATTGTCCAGTCCCATACTTACAAATATGTGTGCTTAGTTTTATGTAAGAGTGTTTGGAAGCTAAGGAGACCACTACATAATACTAACCTAAAACTTATGTTGTTGAATATAATTTTGGTGGTGCCTTGGAATAAAGAGGGAAGACCTGCCACTATCAAAAATTTCTCAATAAATGTTAAAAACATAGCTACATGTCTTCCCATACCTACTCTGAAGTTTCTGTAAAAAAAATAGATAAAAACGTCTGAAAATACATAAATGCATTGGACTGAAGTATATAGGAACTACTAAGGTATACTAAAATATTTTTTTCTGAATGGAATATTGAGATATGTTGTTCTGGATAAAATAAAATTCAATCTTCATACATGCCCAAAATTTTTGAAAATTCTGGGATTATTTACTTATGAAAATGTTGATATCTAAACTAGAAACCAAGAGGTAATAAATGAATGTTGGTGGTTTATTTTTTCCACAAAGGAGGATGTTCCAACAAGTCTTTGAAATTGCAACAGGATTCTCGAGTACTTGGATGTTAAGTACTCTAATGTTGCTTCCATGAAGATCTGCAAATTATGGAAAACATTTTGAACTTATTGGGAAAACGCAGGCTGAAAATTAGAGTCAAAAGACTATAAGATGATGTTGTTGCAACAAGAATGGCATCCCCTTTTATTTTCACACTGCTAGAGACTACAAATTTACGTTAGGATCGCAAACCAAATAGTGTTCACCAAAACCCAATATTAGCACAATTCTATCTATGTGAATGAATTTGTTGAAGGTGAACATAGAAAGAAATCATTGGATTACCAACCAATGATAATTTTTTTTAACCAATGTGGGACTACTCATCTTTGATGTTGATGAGAGTCAAGGTTCCTTGGTACAACTTGCGAGGAACGAATAGATGAGTTAAGCTCGATTCACCTACAAGATCTGTCAATCAAGAGACCTTGATGAATTCCCATTGTTGACAGTGAGGAATCTTACCATTAATGTATGAAATTCCCAAGGTACCAACAAGATCTCTAATCCCAATCCCAGATGATGTGTTGGATTCGATGGGTTGATATTTTTTGAAAGGTGGGACTTAAGGAATCCCAAATCATCCGACATGAGAAAAAATATAATAATTTCAAAAGTACATAGTAGAAACAAAAACTAAATGTAGAATTTATTATGATTCTTGTCCGTCGGTGGCTTGGTTTTCAAGAAAAACTCATGTCTAGTTGCACTAGGAAACTTGCTTTCACAACTAGACTTATTTTTCTCTTTACTATTTTATTTATTTATTTACACTATCTTACTTTACTTGGAAAAAAAAACATCTCCTCAAGTGTAGGAGTATTTCCAATGCATCCATTTATGAAACAGGATCTCAATTAAAATCATGTCCAAATTTGAAAAGTATACCTCCATGATTGTCGAGATATGAGACATTAGTTGTTTTAGTGGAGATGGTGCCAATAAATGTTGAAAAATTAAGCAGTTTGGTGGCCTGATGACTATTTGGAACCAAGATTAAATATAGTCTTTGTCTCCTTGGCTCTCTTTGGTTGTGAAGCCATAAATTTCTTTGGGAAATTTATCATGAAACTCTTGAATGCACAAGGGGTCTGGTGAAAAACATGTGAGAAACGCTTCGATATTTGTCTCTAGTGTTTGTTCTCCACCTGATGTTATCCATGAGTCTTATATATTCTTGCAAGGATTATTTAGGAAGATATCTTGGTGCTCCTCTTGTGGATGAAGCTCATGGTTATCTTCTCCTTCTTGAGATGTAGATTCCTTCCTCGTGGGAATTATGAACTTTGGACAAGGGCTTAATAAATTCCTTGTAGTGACAAGTCCTTCTTTTCTCAACAAATTCTTGAACATTTTCAATTTGTTTCTGTTGGTCTAGATCTATTTCTCATAAATGGATTGGTAGTATGGGGGATCTTACATCACATTAGACTAAGGAAAATAAATGAAATTAACATGAATAAAAACACACCATTCAAAGAAACGTTAAATAATCTAAAATATCTAGGTATAACCATTAGTCAACTACATGATAAAGAAGGGTTTGGATGAACTCACCAAAGTGAATGTGGCGGGACAAAATCCCTACAAAAATTCAGAAGTGAGGATTCATTTGTGTCTTACCGTCTTGTCCTCCACCAAATTTGCAATGTAGTGGGAAAACTAAAAAAAAAAAACTATCCTTATTACCATTTAACAACTCCTGGGGTCACCCGCGTGGAAGGAGGGAATACTTACCACTATACTACAATGATGCCAAAAATTTCGGGTCAATTAATTATCGTTAATAAACCCTTTACATTTACTTGTCAATCAGGTTCGTAAACTTGTGAGACATATACATAGTATGTGAAGGAAAAAGGGTCTAAATCTAAGGCTAAGTCTAAGTATTCTCTATGGTCTCAAAAGACAATCACTCCACACCAAAACTCAATCAACTCATTGAAGATGTAGAGAAACCAAAATAACAATACTAAATCAATTTCAATCTCTAACAATGATCTCTCTATTCTGATCCCCTTAAAAACTCAATAAGCAATCTTTCACTACAACAAGATAGTGTTCATGCTATTAAATGAGGTTGGATACAATTACAAGAAATTTCAACTAATGATATACTCTAATACATCAACAAAGTGTCACTTGGGCTAGCATCTCGAATTAGTTTGCTACAAGTTACTCAAAACCTGAGATGAGTGCCACAAACCTTATGGAGAATTTACCAGTTGCAGAGTAACAACACAAACAACAAATCCTTGTGTAATGTTATATGTGTGACAAAACAAGCTTGTAAAATGGCTCGACACTTTTGCATTCAAAGATGTGACTCCTGTTCAATTGTGATTTAAATAATTCTTGTTATAGGATTCTACCACATTCACTATTTCACACTGATTATTCAAGCAATGACATAAACTCTCATATCTAATCTCATATTCATGTACCAAAATGTAATATTTCATGTTAAATGTTCATACATTTTGACATAAGTGATAGATTAGTTCTTAAGGATTTTATTTAACAACACATTCTAAAAAATAGGAAAACATATTTTACTCTATTATGCACACAACAAGAAAGTAACAACATGCAATTACCAAACAATTCTTGTAAATATAGAAACATTCCAATGAGACATAGAAAAAAAATAAAACTAATCATCGATGTTTCTATCTCATATTTAATAATGCAGTTCAGATATGAAGAAACATCGGATATCAAACATCACAAAGTATGATTCTATGTGGAAATTACCAAAACGTTATGATGTAAAACAGAGTTATCATTGTAAACATTATTACACCCAGATAAATAAAATCAACACAAGTTAATTACTGTAATGTAAATGAAATCAATATCTGATCTAAACTAAGTATTTTACACTTATCTCAATGTCCCAGGAGAGGTGGGCCCTTGCCTATCCTGGTAGTGAGCGAATGAAACTCAAAAGATCATGAACAACTAAATACCATTAACCAGATTTGTGCTTGTATTAAAACATAGTAAAGATGAAACGTTGCATCACTTTCATTACATACATCAGCTATGTATCATGAAAACAACATATTGTGGATGCCTTTCATCTCCAAATCAATTCCTACAGTATCACTTTCTCTTCCCTCCTTTTACATTACAAATCATTACAATATACAGACAAGTCTAGAAATTAAAATTGAAGTAGTCCCATGCATCCTCAGAAACAAAATTATGAAAATAGTGGAGATATGGCCAAAACAAATCATCATTGATTCCTTTCAATCATTGAGGACAAACTTAGAACCAATCAAATCAACTATTGATCCATTATGCTATTCCTTTCATATACAGATCGCAATCTATTGAACATATTGAAAATGGGATGCACATAAATATGGACAAACCCAGATTAGAAAAAACCTTTATATTTCCCTAACTGTGCCAAATGTCAAGAATTCTCTTGCTTGTGACCTAACGGAGACCATCTTGCAAAAAACATATGTTCTAGGTTTCTCATATTATTCCTCATTTTCTAGGAAGTCTCCCTGAAAGTTGAATGTTTCTATTTCAACATGTTTTTTCCTAGGAAACCCTTAATCATGGTTCGAGACCTCCATGTGTAACCTAGACATGAACCAAAGGTCACTAGCCATGCTGAAAACTAGCCTTCCAAAACCCATGTGACGAGTCTTGATTTGGGTGAGCATGCATATGTCAACTGACAAACATGGGTACTAGAACAACTATAGGTACATGAATAGGACTGAAATTCCACATAGGCAAACATAGTTCCCAAAACTCATTAAATCCTATTAAAAAAAATAGGAAATCAAATATAATAAGAAACTATTACCTCTTAAACATTTATTTCCAGGTTTTAGGATTAGGAGCATGGGTTTGTAGGATAATGTGGTTTAGCAGTGGAATACTAATGAGAAAAATGGTGTTAAAACATGAAAAAATGAGAGGGAAACAAAGGGTATGGGGGGATAGAACTCCACTAGAAGGGAAATGTGAGCTAAGAGTGTAGGAAGAGGGGCTAAGCCAAGGGGATTAACCCAAGGGAATATTATATTAATATTTCCTAAAGTCTAAGTGTGGGATATATTTATCTCCTAATTTCCCAATTAGGTGAGGAACATATCACCAAGTGGGGGAAAGCGGGGGTAAGTTAGTTCCCAAAATGACAAGTTTCAAGTTGGGAACCTACATACTTAAAGTAAGAACTTAGGACATTTTTTCTATCATTCTCTCATAATTCTCACCTTGACTCTTTCTATCCATACTCTCCTTTCCATCCTCATTCGCACATGTACTTGGGATCTTGTGGAGTTGTTTGTATCCATTAAACCTGGGTAGTTTGAGCTAAAGAATCAGGTTGTCAAGAATGTGTGCATGATGAAGAAGAAATTTGTTATTCCCATTAGCATTCTCTCTAAGTGAGATAACTACTGGGAATTGTTCACTAGATGTTGGGAAATAGTTGTATAGCTATGAGACTTTCTATCTAGCCTATTTTTGAATCCTCAAAATGGAAGTGGGGCAATAGAAGGACTACTGAGCAGGGAAGGGGAAGACTTCCTAGGGTGGGAAATGAGAGGTTGTAGGCTGGTTTCATTAATTGGTACCTTGACCTGAGTTTATTATGTTGGTTAGACCTTAGTTTGTCTTAGGAAACCTTCCCTAGTGTAGTTTCTAGCCTGAGCTTGGGGGTGAGCTCCTGTTGATAGTTTATGAGTAGAAAAATCTGTGGTTGGAAGGAAAGTTTGAGGTCTGCATGTAGTTATTTCTTTATAGAAAATATACATTTTTTCTATTTGTTTGTTTTAATTACTATGTGATTATTTATTTGTTTTGTATAATGGGTTTGCACTATTTTGATTATGCTTAAGTTTAAAATATTGTTAGAATTTCATAGGATTTCATGATTGTAATCATATGCAGTGCATACTGTAAATTTAAAGGTACCATAGAGGAAATTTTGTGTTGCATGACTAACTTGGGGCCGTGGATGCTACATTATGTCACTCAACAACACCTTCAGACATAAATTTGTCCCTGTAGACCCATCGACACTTTACAATGTTCTTTCCTTGCAGTCAGGGAGCCAAGTCCCAAGTATGATTCTTTGACAGAGAATCAATTTCTATCTTCATGGCCTACTCCCATTCAGGTCATCCTTCAACATCTGAGTAGGTAACAATATCATAGGTTCCCAATAAACAATTCATCAAGGAAATGATAGCATGTTTCTTTTGACTTTGACTTTGTCATCCACATGAGGCATCTCCAGCATAAGATCCAACAACTTTAATTGTCTTGGAAGTCCATATGGGTAGATAGGAAATAGGTGAATTATGGTTCACTTTAGTAGGTTGATTAGAAATCAGAGGATCTTGAGTTAGTGGACCAGTCGAAACAGAGGATGATGGACTATTCGACTCAGAGGTCTACGATCTAGTCGAAACAAGGTTAAAGTTTTACAATCTAGTCGATGGACTGGAGAATGGAAAAGGATCACTAGTGTTAGAGAAAACATCAAATGGATCATCCTGCAACAATCCAAATGAAGAATTCAACAAATTAACATTAGAAGTCTTCTCATCAAAATCAACATTACATCTGATAATGATTTGTCATTTGACAGGATCAAAAAATCGATAGTATTTTGACTCTTTAGAGTAGCCCATGATGATTCAATCATGACTCTTTGCATCCAAATTTTTTCTACAATCATCAATAATTTGTTCCCAAACAACACGTCAAAATACACAGAGGTGGTCGATTGAAGGATTCTTCCCATACCATCATTCAACTGGAGTCATGGAAGGAACAACTTTAGTTGGGGTGCGATTGATTAGATAATTTTCACAGTATACTACTTCATCCCATAAGAGAGGAAGTAGGTACTTATCCTACAAAATACATCTAGACATTTCTACTAACATCTGATTCTTGTGTTTTTCAAAATTGTTCTACTAAGGAGTGTGAGGAAATGACCGCTGCTAGTCAATACCATATCAAAGTAGGTATTCTTTAAAAGGTTGATTTACATACCCACCACCATTATCTAATCTCAACCATTTGATGGGTCAACCACGTTATTTTTCAAAAAAGGCCTAAAAATCCTTGAACTTCTCGAAGATAAGGTTCTTATTTTCATAAAGTAAACCTACGTACAATGAGAGAAATCATCAATGAAAGCCAAAATGTACCTTTCACTTTCCAATAAAGGTAAATTGATGTAGCATACATCACCATGAACCAATTAAAGTAGGTTATGTGCTTTCCACACTTTACCCGAGTCAAATGGTGCTTGATGATGCTTCCCAAGTACACAACGCTTACAGACTCCTT
>ML806220.1:65343-75891 GCA_009831015.1 Picea engelmannii | reverse complement strand
ACTCAACTTCACTTAGTTTAAACAAGTGTTCACAAATTGTAACTAGGACTGAATAAGTGAAGTTATTGTTAGCTTTTTAACTCGGGAGGTACTCCGCATGTTTTGTCTTATATGCAGATGTTACCTTATGTTTACACTACGAGACACTTAACTTTGTAATGAGTTTTTATAACGTTTTTTTAAGTGGTCCTTTTATTAAAGTTACTTTTTAATAAAGTGTATACCTTCTAATTTTAAAGTGACTTTATTTTCATAAAGCACTTATGTAATAAAGTGAAATCACTTTAATATTTCAAGTGATTCATTTTGGAGGGAATGGATCATGACCCTTGATATTGAAAAAGGAAATATCTAATCTTGGCCTTTGGATTTAGGGTTAGGGAAGGTGAAACGACACTTTGGAGGGAAAATTTCATTTTCAAATTATAAAAGAATGCATTGGGTAGTGTGCAAGACACATCGAGAAGACGAGAGGACTTGAGTTAGAGAGATTTTCTGAGTAAGATTGAGAGAGGAAAGTGAGAATATTGAGAGGGCACTTTTCCCAAGGAGAAAGAGGGCATAAATCCCGAGGAAATTTTCTATGTGTAGTGTTGTTCCATTTTTCTGTTGCTGGATCGTCCTATATGGATCCGTACAATAGGAAGAAGGGCATGGTTTTTGAGGCATCTTTTGGCACGAAAATCAAGGTAGATTTCTGGGTTTTACTTGTTGTTGGTGGGTCATAATGTGCAGGTCGTATAACACACATTTGGGCACATTTTTTGAGGTACAAAAAAGAAGAGGTCGTACAACTGTATGGATTTTGGCACATTTTCCAAGGCAGAATGTTTGGGACTGTTTTGTTGTGGCTGTGAGGTATTTCCCTTGGCTGGAAATGTGATATTTTGCTGTTGTTATGTACTTTCTTGAAGTTGAATAATAGATATCTCTCTCTCTCTCTCATTGGGTTTCCCCACATTGGGGTTTTCCCTAGCATTTGCCTAAATTTTTGAGTGTTATGGGTTGTTGTCCATTGTGTTATTTCCGCTGTTATTTTTCTTAGCAATGTGTATTTTTGCTTTTGGTAATTTTTGAATGTGGGTTTATGCATTTATGAAGTTCATGCAAGACAATTATCTCTAGGTTGCTAAGTGTTTGAAAGAAATTTCAGTTTGCTGATTTTTGTCATTAAAAATCTACATGGTATCAGAGCTTCTTCTTTGACAGTGGACAGTGTGATTTTTGGGAAAATGGGTGTGATTGTTTTCCTTGAGTTGTGATAGGGAATATTGCTTCAAGCATTAGATAAGAGGATAAGTTGGATGGAATTTCCAACTATTTGCAATGGAAGGTCCGATTGTCAGTTGTTATCAAGGAGGAGAACAAAATTTATAGCTATGTCAACTCTGTTGTGGAAGATCCCATAATAGATCATGTTGCTTTGGACTTGCATGAGACCAAGGAATCCAAGACTTGTAGGATTATTCTAGATGGGGTGAAGGATTATCTTATCCCACACTTGGCTGAGAAAAAGACTACCAAGGGGATGTGGGATGCACTTAAAAACTTGTTTCAGGCGAAGAACGAGAACCAGAAGATGGCCTTGAAGTCTAAGTTGCATGATACCAAGATGGGTAAGGAGGAGAGTGTTTCTTCTTATCATACCCAGGTGGCTTAAGTAAAATATGAGTTGACATCTTTTGGAGAGGCCATTACAGATTCTGAGTTGGTGAGGATAGTCATAAATGGCTTCACCAAAGAATGGGAAGTATTCGTGAAGTGTGTGGTGGGATGTGAGAATCTACCATGTTGGAGTATACTGTGGGATGATTTTACTCAGGAGGATATCCAAGAAAGATCTCAGAGAAGTGAACAAAAGACAAAAAAAGTTGATGAAGATGTTGCTCTTACTGCAAAGAGCAAGAAGAAAGGAATTTAGAGAAGGGACTTGAGTAAATTCAAATGCTATTTTTGTAATCAGTTGGGGCATCTTTCCTCTCATTGTCATGAGAGGAAGAAGAAGATGAAACCAGAGGGGCCTGAGATAACTTCTATAGCAACCATGGAGGATTTTTCTTCAAAGTATGAAAATGAATTTTCTTTGGTGACCCTAGTTTCCAGTGTCAATAGCGGAGGATTTGGAGGTGATATCATATGGATTGTGGATAGTGGAGCCTCTAGCCACATGATAAGAATCTAGCGAGTATTCCTAGATTTCACAGAGATTGGTCCTGGTCGACAAGTTGTAAATGAAGGTGGTATGGTGAAAGTTGTACGTGGAGTTGGGAATGTTATATTCCAACTCGAGTTCAGGGGACTCTTAGAGATTGATGGAGTTCTCTTTGTTCCAGGGTTGAGGGTCAAATTTCTCTCAATCTCAGCCTTGGAGGATGTAGGATATTGTGTATTGTTCAAGAGGGAACATGTCTTTATCTACATGTAGGGAGTGGACCTGGTAGAGCTGCATTTGATCGGTAACTGGGTTGAAAGGTTGTATATGTTGAGAGGACAACCTTCAGTGTATGATTCAACATCGAATAAAGAGCAGGAGGAGGCTTCTGAGACTACAGTGGCACCAAGGATTTAGTCATGCATTTCAAGAGAAGAGAGCGAGTCTCTTCTGATCACTGGAAAGAGGCTTAACTAGGTTGATTGAACCAATGCTCAAGATGAAGTGAGCTCAACGTTCCAGGACGTTTCCAGGAGAATATATTCTAGTTTGAGTTTTGTGCAGGTGTTGAGAATGGCTCCAGGTTCATAGGGAGCTCCTACAGAGCACAGTGTGATGGAACCAAATGATAATGGTGGCAATGAGTACATCCCTTGCTGAGAGGGAGTGTTACCTTTTTATCTTGGGAGGTACTCCACATGCTTTGTCTTATATGCGGATGTTACCTAATGTTTACACTACTAGGCACTTAACTTTGTAATGAGTTTTTATAAAGTTGTTTTAAGTGGTTCTTTTATTAAAGTTACTTTTTAATAAAGTGTATACCTTCTAATTTTAAAGTGACTTTATTTTCATAAAGCACTTATGTAATAAAGTGAAATCACTTTAATATTTCAAGTGATTCATTTTGGAGGGAATGGATCATGACCCTTGATCTTGAAAAAGACAAGATCTAATATTGACCTTTGGATTTAGGCTTGGGGAAGGTAAAAAGACACTTTGGAGGGAAAATGTCATTTTCATATTATAAAAGAATGCATTGGGTAGTGTGCAAGACACAACGAGAAGACAAGAGGAGTTGAGATAGAGAGATTTTATGAGTAAGCTTGAGAGAGGAAAGTGAGCATCTTGAGAGGGCAAATTTCCCAAGGAAAAAGAGGGAAAAAATCCCAAGGCGATTTTCTGTGTGTAGTGTTGTTCCATTTTTCTATTGCTGGGCTGTACTGTATGGATCCGTACAGTCCATACAACAAGAAGAAGAGCACAATTTTCGAGGCATCTTTTGGCACAAAAATTGAGGTATATTTCTGGGTTTTTCTTGTTGTTGTTGGGTCGTACTATGCAGGTCGTACAACAAATAGTTGGGCATGTTTTCTGAGGCACAAAAAAGAGGAGGTCGTACAACTCTACGGATTTTGGCACATTTTCCAAGGCAAATTTTTTGGGACTATTTTGTTGTGGCTGTGAGGTATATTCCTTTGTTGGAAATGTGATAGTTTGTTGTTGTTATGTACTTTCCTAAATCTAAATAATAGATCTCTCTCTCTCTCTCTCTCTCTCTCTCTCTCTCTCTCTCTCTCTCTCTCTCTTGTTGGGTTTCCCCACATTGGGGTTTTCCCTGGCATTTGCCTAAATTTCTGAGTGTTATGGGTTGTTGTCCACTGTGTTATTTCCGCTATTATTTTTCTTAGCAATGTGTATTTATGCTTATGGTAATTTTTGAATGCAGGTTTATGCATTTATGAAGTTCATGAAAGAAAATTATCTCTAGGTTTCTAAGTGTTTGACATAAATTTTAGTTTGTTGATTTTTGTCTTTAAAAATCTACAGTTATATCTATAGGATCTAAATGTAATGTAAAGAGGAACTCTAGAATTTAGATATGATAGAGGTATTTGAACCCTCTCTTGATAAGGATAAATAAAGGAATCTATGAATGTAAAGGGGTTCAACTTTTTGGGTATCAAGCATCAAGATTTTGACTGAGCTTTGAAGTGTAAAACTACTAATTTCCCCACTTGGTGAATATAATTTCTGGTGATAGACTGTTTCTTCTCAAATATTGTTTGTCTTATTATCTTATTTGAATGCAAGTGAAATGAATACAAAGAATTGTTTCCTTTCCTTGCAGTTATTGTCTAAAGGAACTATTTATTGTCACACAACCTGATTTCATTTGTTGTTTCAGTAAATTGTTTATTGCCATACAACCTGTTTGGAGGATTTGTGTTCAGGTACATGTTTTGGGTCTGAAACATTATTTCAAGTCTAAAATTGCATACAAAAAGTGACAAATTGCATGAGTGTTATTATTTCCTTTGTTGTGTCCTTATATCTTTATCTACTTACCAGAATGCATGCCACCAACTAAGGAAAACCTTATAGTTGATGTTGTTCAACAATCCAACTAGATCCCTTTCCTTGAAATCTTAGTCGTCAATTGACCATTAAAAAAATCAACAAAACTTATAAAAAACCAATCCTTCCAACAACTGAGGTTTCCTAACTCTTTCTGTAAATGTGTTGAACCTGCACAGAATAGATCTAGCTAGAAAATACCACACACATTTGCAGGGAGAAATTGAGAAAGAAGAAGAAGGAGAGAAAGAATGAAAGAATTCTCATTAACCATATTCCACACTCAAAGAGTGAATAATTTACAATAGATATAGTATACATGAGTAAGTAATGCGCCATAGTGGTGGTATAGAGTGATATGGACACACACCAATAGTTACGGGAGTGAACTGCCACCTAGTCTAGTCTCTCAGGCACTTACGGGAGTGAGCTACGGGAGTGAGCTGCCACCTAGTTGAGATAACTAGTCAACTAGTCTTCAATTAACTGACTAAACAGAGAGTAGTGAGGAGTTAACTCAGGAAATCAAGGGTAATGCGTCAGTTTGGTGATTATCCAAAGGCAAGTGTGCATTAGCTGGTAATGATCCCAATGTTGCATGGTGAAAAAACCAATGCAACATCTAAACTCAACTCAACTAGTCAAACTGAAGTGTCAACTGAAAGAGAATATTCTCCAGGTGGAATATTCTCCCCTAAAATACAGGAGATTGGATAATGACTAATTATGACTAATAAACAAAGAAAAACCTTAGGAAAAATAAATCCTAGGTGTGTGTGAAGTAACTCCAACACCCCCCCTGAACATCATAATGGTGAAAATAAAGAATGGGTCCCAACAACGAGGCCATGTTAGGTACCCAAATACAAAATATACACTGAAATAAATGAGGAAAGAGGGAAAACCTCNATGCATAAAAAAATAAAAGTGAGAAGGAACAAAAAGAAGTTGCTAAGCAACCATGTCCTTCACTCCAAGAAGACCTCGCAATTGTGCAAGTTTGTGCTCGTTGAAAATTTTGCTAAAGATGTAGATGTCTGCATGGATCTGATGAAGTGTATGCACCATTGAGATGTCCAAACATATCCACTTTATCTTCTTGTAATGAAGAATATCCAAACAAAGTCTGGATGAAATTTTGAAAACGGTGCGGCTGTTTCCGGAAAAAACGTTGAAATTTTGTTGATTTTAAAACGATCATAACTTCACTTCCCAAACTCCATTTTGGATGATTTTTTTTTTAAAATTGGACATTTTCCCGAGAGGAATTCAAATATACAATTTTTTAATGCAAATTGTGATCAGAAAATATCATAATTGATTCTGATGTGTGCGTCTCCCTTTTTGTCTCCTGATATGCATGAATTGTGCATGGAAAAGTGTCTGTATGTGACTCCTAAGATGCATGCCATATATCTTCCACATGAATTTTAGAAAACAAATCTGAAATGGATTAGAAATCATATTCAATTAATGGAATACAAATTTGTGCAAAAACATTTGTAGAAGACTCTTCATAATAAGAGGCTTGATCTTCTGATGGCTTATCTTCTAGCTCTATCTGTTCAACCTCCAACATGAAATATTCACAATCTTATTTATTCCCAAATAGAACCTCCAATATGATCCATAATTCATTTGGATTTGATTCTTATGAGTCATCATATACTTGGTGGAGAATTTCTGGAGAGATAGACAAGAAGATAAATCATATGGCCATATCTTGTCTATTGAGAAAGTCATTTTTCTCATTGGCGAAATCAGGCTCTACTTCCATTTCCATGGTTATTTGGTATAAGCCTCTACTTCTGAGAAGAAGTATAATCTCTGGCTTCCACTCCAAATAGTTATGAGGTGTGAGAAGTATTATCGGTGAGTAAAACATATGTTACATCTTTTCTGTGTTCTTCAATCTTCAGTACCTGCAAAAATAATTTAGTGTAGATTTTGCTTAGAAATTTTTTGGCTCTGATACCATGTAAATGTGTTGAACCCGCACAAAATAGATCTAGCTAGAAAATATCACACACATTTGTAGAGAGAAATTGAGAAAGAAGAAGGAGAGAAAGAATGAAATAATTCTCATTAACTGTATTCCACACTCAAAGAGTGAATAATTTACAATAGATATAGGATACATGAGTAAGTAATGCACCATAGTGGTGGTCTATAGTGATCTGGACACACACCAACAGTTACGAGAGTGAACTACCACCTAGTTGAGTTAACTAGTCAACTAGTCTTCAATTAACTGACTGAACAAAGAGTAGTGAGGAGTTAACTCAGGAAATCAAGGGTAATGCGTCAATTTGGTGATGATCCCAAGGAGAGTTCGCATTAGCTGGTGATGATCCCAATGTTGCATGGTGAAAAACCCAATGCAACATCTAAACTCAACTCAACTAGTCAAACTGAAGTGTCAACTGAAAGAGAATATTCTCCAGGTGGAATATTCCCCCCTAAAATATAGGAGACTAGATAATGACTAATTATGACTAATAAACAAGGAAAAACCTTAGGAAAAATAAATCCTAGATGTGTGTGAAGTAACTCCAACACTTCCCTCTTAGCATTCAGGTGCAGACCTTAGGACCAACATCTTTTGGGACCATTTATGGGGAATGGAGTAACAAAGCAATATTTCCCTAGGAGAATGACAATGAGCATATCTGATATTTGATGGTGAACAAAGATCATATACAAAAATGACTTCCATATTTCGCTTCACGACTCCACTGAATGAAAATATGTTAAGGAACTCTTGCTCCGAAGAAGGGACTTAAGAAATCAAACTATGATCATTCTAAAGCCTCAAAATTCAACCTTGAACTTAATGGTGACACAACAACTCCTGATCCAGAGGGAAAACTAAGGAAGTGTACCATTTCTCAAAGACACCCTTTGCCATCCAAAGGAAATTTTACATATGAAACAGTTGCCCCTATCCTCAATAAGAAGCAATATGAGATTATTATTTTTGAAAACCCCCTTGTAATTATCCCTCATATATCTCTTGGCTCAAATTTGTCCTCATCATTTTCTCAAGCAACCACAACAACATCTCCTCCTTAGACTCAAATTGCATTTTTCCCAAACATGGATGTGAACAGGATGGAAGCCATCATTACAAGCAAGTATGCACCTTTAGTGCTACCTTAAAACCTAAATGCATTTCCAATAGGAGACTAAATGAAATATCTTCCCAGAAACAATGGTGAAGGAGATGTTACTACTGAGGAACATATGGTATAATTTTACAACTTTGCAAACAATTTTAACATTGAACATACAGATGTTTGGATGAGGTTTTATGTGCGAAGCTTAGATGGAGAGGTAAGGAAGTGGTTTCATGGTATAACTCCATATTCTATCATAGGTATTGAGGCATTGGATGAGGCCTTTCTAAAACAGTGGGGAGATGGGAGGGATTACCTTTGCTACATCACTGAGTTTGGGTACTTAAGAAGGAATAATGGTGAGTGTGTATAATACTTCACTAAGAGGCTTAATAAGATGTATAACAAGATCCCTTATGATATTAATCCAACTGAAGCCTCAACCAAGATAACATTTGCAAATGAATTGGATGTTGAATTTTCTCTCCTGTTAAGGGAAAGAAGTTCCACCACTTTGATATATATGCAATAGGTAGTCATTGAGGTCGATTCTAACATCCTAGCATCATAAAAATTGAAGAACAAATAATATAGGTACTAAAAGAAGAAAACATAAGAGCTTCCTTCTTCTTCTAACCCAACAGAATCTAACCCAAAACTATATGAGGTGACCCAAACATTGAAAGCCTTGACCTCAAAAATAGCTAAACTGAAATGTGAAGCCAAGAAGCCAAATAGAGCATATCAGAATATTACAAACAGGAACACTAATCAATTTAGAAGACCTAATAATGTACCTCAAATCATGCAGAGGGAGAGAAGGAATGTTGAAGATTAGAGGGTATTTCCCCCTTTTCAGAAAAATGAAGTTGAGGATATGGATGAGAGTAATGACATTGGAGATGACTCTACAGTCCTCTTTAATGAAAAATGAACTATATCCTAGTCATCTAACCCAACAAGACTATGAAATTTCTCAATTTTCAAACCAATTTGATGATGATGGAAAGGGAGAAGAGATTTTTCAAAGCCAGCCTCGAAAGATGTATGATTTAAGGCCTAGTATAGGGGGTCCCAAAACAAATGTTCCCATTCAGAATAAGAAATCAGATCTCCCCCCCACCCAAGGTCTAAACAAAGACACAACAAACAAAGAAAATCAACAACAACCAACTAAACCTGTTGTTCCAGAGGCATAATAAGAAAAAATACAACCAACTTATTTTAACATAGAGCATGGGTTAATCAAAATCAAGATTCCTATACCTTTGATAGAGTTACTAAAAAATGATCCTTTCAAGAGGTATATCATGAAGGTTTTGAATCCACCTACTTATGTTATCTTCTATGATGTGATAAGCCTGCAGGATAAGAACCCTGCTATCACTGTTGTCCCAGACATTGAAGATGGGTTTGATGCTTCCCCACCTTTTTACATATCCTTGAATTTCCATGAAACAATCCTACACAACTGCCTTATGGACTCTAGGACCTCTCATAATGTCATTCCTAATGTTGTAATGGAAGAGATGGGGCTAGAAATTACCAATCCATATCATGACCTTTAGTATTTTGATTCCAAAGAAGTAAAATGTTTGGGATTAATTAAGGATTTTGTTGTTTCTCTATCTCAGTTTCCCATGAAAATCATGGTTATGGATATTGTTGTAGCTGACATACATCCCAAGTTTGGCATGCTTTTATCTAGGTCCCAGGCCAAGAAAGTGGGAGGATATCTACAGATGGATCTCACATATTCTACCATCCCCATTTTCAAAGGAGAACATAGAAGATCGTACAAAGAAGTTATATTGGATTACATTGTGAGTGATCATGAGAATCGAGGTAATCATCCAATTTATGTTGTATAGGATGATATTAGTTCATCTATTTTTCATATTAATTATGATTCTCCAAAAAAATTAGTTAGCAAATGTAGAAATCAACAAGAGGTGAGCTAAGGAAATGAAATATGCAAGATGCATTTTGAAGTCTCATATTCAAAGGATGGCTCTAGTGTTGGCATTGTCCTAATTTCCCCTTCAAAGAAGGTCGTGTCACTCTATTACAAATTAGAATTCAAAACAACCAAAAACATAGAAGAGTATGAAGTCTTGGTGTTGGGGTTTAGAGTTGCTAAAGATATGTCCATTGAAAAATTGGTAGTCTTCGATGATTTTGAATTGGTTGTCAATCAGGTGAAGGAAATTTATCAAACAAAGAAATGAAGGCTGATGCAGTACATGAATCAGGTATGGGACATAGTTGAAAATTTCTTTTTGGATTTCAATATTTCTTTTATTCCTAGAGAGGCTAACCAAAGGGAAGATTCTCTATCTTCGGTTGCTAGTACTTTCATGCTCTCCATTGGTCCAAATGTTAAATATGAGGTGGAGGTTAGGCACATAACAACTATAACTGACAATGTTAATGATCCGGATTTATGTAGGAACACAATGAAATACAAAAATACACATAAACGCAGAGATGCAGTAGAAATAAGACTTCATTTCATTAATAACAAATGACTGAAAAATGCTTACAGACAAAATGTAAATAAACTAGCTAAGGCGCTGGTAGCTTATCTCTGAGAAGAGATGTGGCTGCTACTCGCATCCATGAGAAGATGATTACAATGAGGCTCTAGAGGCATTTTTACAATAGATGAGAATGCCAAAAGTCATAGACATCCAAAAACCTAACCCTAGGAGATGAAGCACCAAAAGTCATGTGGGCCCCGTTTGGGTAAGTTAGTACATCAACTTCCCAGGGTCGTAACTTTTACATACGATCTTCGTTTTAGGCGTGTGATAGCTCGTTGGAAAGGTATCATCGAGGAGATTCATTTTGGGGGCTCAATCATGCCTTTGGCTATTATTGAGCACCTCGATCTCAAAAAACCTTCATTTAGGCCCTCAAAAT